>APFE030698232.1:43185-54770 GCA_000404065.3 Pinus taeda | reverse complement strand
AAAATTGTTGTGATTAAATTAAATGTGAAATTTGATTTACCAATTTATGATGGTGAATTAAATGTAGAAAAGCTAGATAACTAGATTAGATAGATTGATGTATATTGTAGGGTGCATAAAATCAATTCAGAAAGGAGAAAAATTCAGCTGGCTAGCCTACACCTTGGAGGAATTGCCCTAGTGTGGTGGGAAGGAAAGACACAAGCTGATTTGAAGAAGCACGGTAAAATTCTTTCTACCTGGAATGAATTTTATTCTACCATTAAAAAAAATTCTATCCACTAGCTTATATGCAACAAGCAATGATGAGTTGGAAAAATGTTTGCCAATTAAAGCGCCAAAGTGTACAAAGCTATACCCAGGAATTTAGAAAAGGAACTTTAATTCTAAGCATTTCTCTAGACTCACATGAAACTTTGTTGAAGTATATCGGTGGTCTGCACAACTATTTGAGGCACACTATTCTCAAAGTTTAACCCCACTAGCATAGATGAGGTATCCGTTCAGGCTACACAGCTAGAGGCTAGAGGCAAGAATCTAAACCCAGAGATTGGGGGATCATCAAAACCCACTGCAAGCAAGAACAAGGAAAAGAAGAAGAAAAAATGGAAGGAGAGGAAGACAAACACTGTATAGAAAGACAAACCTTCATGCACTCACTACAAGATGGATGGGCATGATGATGAACACTACTGGTCTTTGCATTTGTTAACACTCAGGTTGTTCCCCAAGAAAATTCTAAGGAGGGAATACGACTGAGGTAACCAGAGACCAACCTTTTAGACACAGATTCTAGCCCATCTGCATCCAGAGAGGGCTCTCTCTTTGTAATTTAGCTTTGTTTAAGTTATATTAGGCTAGTTATGAAGTACAAGGCTTTGGTTTTGAGTTTTGGATGGTGGTGTTTAGTAGAACTGGAGTATAAGGTTGAGAAGTTCAGTCCATTGGGCTAATGGAGTCTATGAGGTTGAACTACTGAATATGGTTTCTTTGACAAAGCGTGATACTATAGAGCAAGGTAATCAATCCTGGAACAATTTCAAATGCTAGAATCAGATGGAATGGAATCCAGTTGGTGAAGGGAAATTAAGAGTCCTTCATCATCTAGGCAGAGGGAAATTATATGACTATTACCAAGGAGCAGCTAAGAGTTCCTTGTTTAATATTCAAAGTGAAAGAACCAGTGGGAACCTGAGCAGTTAAGAATTACTGTTTATGCTAATTCTGAAGAAAACATAAGTAATAATAGAGATTGAACACAGAGTGTGAATAAACAAATTTTGTGCTATTCTTTTTCTCTATTACTAAGATTATGAAACATATATGAAGTTTGCAAACACGGGAAACTGTAAAACGTAGGTGAGAAAAAACTTATTGATCCATAAACTGACTCAAGAATTCTGTAGTAGGGCCGAGAGCATCAAATCCACATTCAGATAGTGCAACAACAATGATAATAAACAACCTTTGTATTCAAAAAAGCTTCAGCGTTACAGCACAGTCTAGAAAAGATATCACCAACCAACCCCAAATATTTTGCCTGGGGAGGTATTTATATAGAAATGTTACAAAATATCTCAAAGAGATAATATCTTTAGCAATAACTCATTCTAGCTACTTTAGAAGGAGAAGTAAATGATCTTGGAAACAGGGAAAAGATAAGAGAAGAAGTGAATGCTGATGTGTTGGCCGCTCAATTGGTGAGATAATGTTGACTTTAGCCTCAGTGAGTAGGCTGGTAGTTGTCTTCAATGTAAACTTCGTGCTACTGCCTGCGGCCGGATCTTCTTTCCTTCTGACGAGATACACTCTGATCTGCATGACTGTGATTCATTCTTGTTCTTTGCATTATAGTGAATGGTTCATAATTTTTCATTGACCAAAAACAACTTACAGGATTTCCAACATGCTTTGCCACCACTTTGGTCCTCGTATTTGATGTCTTTGCAGTTTTCTCAGAGTTTCATCGGTTTCTGTGTACCTGGAGAAATTAGGTGGGGCAGTGAATAGATGCTTCACTTCGTGCTCTATGTAGAATAGATTTTCCCAATTGTTCTAGAGGGTTTGGCCAAATGGAAGGGCATTTTCTGCCGAAGTACTTGATGAAACATTTACTTGATTAGTAGCATGTTTATTTAATTTGTATTGATAATCTTTGTGTTTAAACAAATAGTTATCACTTCCTAAAAGACTTGGCAAGCCTTTTTGATGCAGGACTGTAAATTTTTATGTGAAAGAATTGACCTCACCCTACATCTCTTGGCACCTTCTTTCCATATTTTGCATTAGAGTTCTCATAGTTAGAACTCTCTTGATTGTTAAGATGGTGTATGTCCTATCTCTAATATCCAATGCTGCTAACTCTTCACTAGTCTTGCTATTCAAAAAATGTATTAACTTGTTTTCCTGTTTAGGCATGTGCCCTAATAAAGCTCTTGTTTTCTGGACTTCCACCTGGGCCAATCCTATCAAATTAATTTGCTCATAAATAGCCTACACAGACCTCCAAACATTTCTAATGGATTGATTAATGTTAGCCCATCAAATGCCTCTGATTTCTCCCAGAGGTTTATCTAACAAGAGGTCCTTTTCCAAAGCCTTCACTTTATTTTCTAATGTTTTCACCTCTCTTGTCTTTTCTACTACAGTCATCTTAGATTTATCATAACTTATTTCTGATTTTGCCAATTTTTCTTTGACTCCTTTCAACTCTGACACTTGTAGTTTTAGCTCTTCCATTAACTTCATTAGCTATTCTATGCTCAAGCTAGTACCTGGTGTTGTTGCTATTGCTGCTGCTGAAGTACCTAAGGGTGATTTCTGCAACTGGTGCTGGGATAGTGGGAGATGGTTTTGTTGTAACTGTAGGAGGGGTAGTTGTGCTTGTTGGATGTATTTCAGGTGGCTAGGAGGTCGACTCTCCCTGGTTTTCTTGTAAAGCTTTCTCCAATCCATGCTCTGTCTCAGTCAATCTTTGATTCATTCTCATCAGTAAATCCATCATGTCCTCTTCTTCTTTTTTCTGCGCAACCTCAGTGGTTTGTGGATGCATAGTAATAGGGAGCTTCAGTTGCTTTCTTAGGGCTACAATGTCTTCCTCCTTCTTTTTAATTAATGCCTGTATACCTTTGGCATCTTTGGGATCATGTCTAAACTCAATGATAATCTCTTCCAAGGACTTGATTATGTTATCCTTGGCTAAAGAGGAAGATTTTTCTAAATCCAATTGGACAGATGTGTTATTCAATGATTTTGTAACTTCTGAGCCAATAATGCTTTGTCCGCCAATGTAGAGTAGACCATTTCTTCGGTTTTCTTATGTAACTCAATCTGGTCCATTGGATGGATGTCTTTGGAGAAAACTTCCAGATTGGTCCCGAAGTAATCAGCAGCTGACTGTGGCTGCTGCATTGTGGGCTTGAAGTGACTAAGGATCATTTTCCCTTCCTGAATATCGTATGCTGCCATTAACCTTTGTTGATTAGTGGGGGCCATCTTCATCAAGTGATTATAAATTTGAATTCTTATTGGCTCATTCTTAGCCTTTATTTCAATAAATTTTCTCTTAATATCAGAGCCTTGCTGCTTTGTTGCTTGGAGGATGAAACCTCCACACTATGTTGCCTTTCTAGCTCTTGCTGGTATGAGCTGGTTGATGTGCCCACTATTGGAGAGGTTTGTTGTTCGGTCGTCCCCTCACCTCTCATGCTGCCCATTGTTTCTTCAAAGATTTACTCTTCGGAGTGAGGATTTAACCTTTGCCTTTTTTCCCCTGGCTGTTCTACTGGTCCACTCACAGGGGTGCTTTCCTCTCTATCTCTTTTCTTGACTCTTTCCTCATTTAGAGGAGTTTGTAGTGCAGGGATCTCAGGTGCCTTTGCTTGTGCCAAAGGGGCTTGCCCTTGGCTTTGTTCCTTTGATGTAGCTGCCTAATTTGTCATTGTTTCTTGCTTTGTGTCTATTACCTCTTTGCCCTTAGCTGATCCTGTGCTGGCTTTGTGTGTGGGCTACTGAGAAGTCTCGGAAAAGGATGCATCACCTCCTGTGTGCTCGGGAAGCTTGAAAGTTACCTATCCAAAAGAGTCTAGGTCAAGCATTTTTTCAAGCTCTTTCATAACTTTCTCCATTTTTTCTTCCTCGGTAACTTCTTCTACCAATGTACCCTCTACCCACTCATTCTAATTAGCAAATTGATCTATTTCAAGAAGCCTAGAATGTTTATAGGCTGATAGCCTGTATTTTGCTCTCCTATTACTTATGAAATCATTTGGGTCATAGGGTACCCACCAAGAACTCTTTTTCAACTTGAGATCTTCTCCCAATATTTTCTCAGCATTTGCCCAGGCTTCCTTCTTGTTAATGATAAAAGGGCCTAACTGATTCTTTATTCTCAGTTGGGCCTTTTTCTTTGTACTATGAAAATGAGTTAAATCTGCATTTGTGAGTTGCCTGAAATACTCCAAGGCAAACAGTCTCATAGGTACGTATTTAGGTAGCTTATAAGGACATAGCTCACAGCCATATATTCTGACTTCAGTGTGATTCTGGTAGAGGTGCCAGTCACCTATTCGGTGGCTTTTAGACAGTTGTAAAATCTTTTGCATCTCAACAGAAAGCCTAGGAGGAGGAGTTTTCAATAATAGAGAGGAGACCGGATATGCAAACAGGTCAATGAACTCATAGTAGGTATAAGGAGAGTCAGAAACATGGTGGAAGACTGAGGACCAAAATACTACAGACCTTCTTTCTCCTTTGGAATCCAATTTTCTAATAGGAAACTAAAATTTTTATGTTTGATAGTATAAGAACAAATGATATATATAGGATGAGTACTTGAAGACTCCCTCTCTGTCTAGACTCATGAATTTCTCATGTATCTTGTTGGCTATGAGGGTGGCAAAATCATATTTAGCAGTAGGAGGCTGGCCTGGAGTAAAAATGGATAACAGAACTAATGTGGTCTCATCAACATACTCACTTGTCTTGAATCCCAAGATGTAGGATATAATATCAATGATGAATTTCCCAGCCTCATTGAACCAGAAATGAACATAGGGAGGTGGCTCTTCGGGCTGGTGATATGGTCTCATAAATAATTGAGCTAATATGGTTATCTCTGAACTGGGCAGTTTAGGACCCTCTTCAAGTAAGAATCCCATAGATAGGGGAGCTAGAGGCTGAGTAGGTTTAAAGTGCAACATTTCATTTATTGACTCAGGAGTAATGTAAAAGAGGACAGTTCCAGATGGAGTCATCACAGCTCTTTGAGTGGGGTCATAATTGGCACAGCATAAATGGATAATTTCTGGGAAAATATTGACAGAGGGGAGGTAGTATATGGGAAAATTGGATTCCCATATTCCATAGACATTAGAATTGTTCCTATAACTGTTCCTGATCTCACAAAATGTTTGGAAATGGTTTTTATCACCCATTAAGTCTTGAATCTGAAAGTCTCTATCAGCTAGGGGTAACCATTCCAATTCCTTGTGCGGTGCATTGAGGGGCGCAACATTGAGGGCCACAGGTGCAAGGGCTTCCATGTTTGCTCACTGTGTTTTGGTTGTCGATGTTGGGCTTTTGTAGTAAAATTATGCAAACAATAGTTTTGGGGCTTTTCTTCCGGAATTGCAGGCCACAGTCGATTTAAACTTAGCTTGTTTGGGTGAATTTACAGGGAAAAATGAAATTTGCAGAGTTTTTCTTTTCCGTTGTAAAAATGGGCAAAAACAGTGGTTCTGGTGCGCTTTTTTGAAGGCAATACAATGAATTTAACAAGAATTTGGGCCTTTTGGACAATTTTGCAAAGAAAACCGAAATTCACAGGGTTTAGAAGTAGGACCACAGTAAATACTTGCTTTTTAACAGTGCACTAGAATAATTTGCGGGTTTGGATGACGAATTTGCAGAGTGGGATGTCGGATTACGCTGGCCGAGTGGCGAACTGGAGCTCTGGTAGCAACCTTGCTGTAATTTTCATGTAATAGTTATGCAGAGAAAAATAGGTGAAAATGAGTGAAAATGACGTTTTCACGGGTTTTTTTAACAAAACTTGACTTTGACGGGTTTTGGCGCTTTTTGGTCGGATGACGTCAGCATGATGGAGTTTTTTGTCGTGTAGCGGGGACATGGCGGATGACGTGGTGGTGGTGACATGGCAGTAGTGACGTGATCATGACGTCAGCAGGGGGGTCAGTGGAGTGGTAAGCAGTATTCCCCGCACCGCTTCATTGGCTTAAACGGTATCAGAGGAGGGGCAACGAACATGCCAGGAGGGCGCCGCGTGTGCCTTGTACAATGGAAATACCACCGAGTTCCCCAGATGTTAATCTGTGTTCATCGGAGGGGTTCCGATATTGCTGTGGGCCATTGGATGGGGACGCCCAGATCCAACGATTGGCGGTGACAGGAACTGGCTGAGGGATATGGCGTGGGGAGCCGCCATTATTTTAATGTTTTATAATATATCAGGGCTATTATGATTGGTTGCGAGGAGGTTTAAGTATTGATTAACCAAATGTTAATCAAACTTTATAAATGCGTGCGCGGGGAGGGTTGTCCATAAGGTTTCGGATAAACCTTAGACCCCCTTAAACATTAGTATATGGCTATAACTAAGCCCGGGGCGGGATATTAAAAATTTCAAGTTTTTTATGTATTTTATATAGTACGGGCATGGGGGGAAAGTATAGGGATTTATATAATATAGTTAATATGTTAATATGAAATTTCAAAATGATATGATAATGAGCACTAAGTTGTATAGTGAAACTTAGGCTATAGGGAGAGTCAAAAGAAGAAAGATTTTACACAAGAAATGTGGCTTCTTGTTTTAAGCAAAATGTCGTTGTTCTTAAACCTTTTTCATCAAATGGAGTGTTCTTAGGAGTATTGAGTAGATCTCAACATCCTTGAAGGGAGGCTAGTGAGTGACTTTTGGGAGAAGAGTGAGGGAAGTTAGTCATGCTTCATCTGTTTCATAGCCAAACCATTGCCATTGTGCTTATGATATTCATGAGGGATGAGTTATCTTTGAAAGACAAAATTACTCGTAAGTCTGCTTCTACAACATCAAAACTACCTACCCAGCCTATTACATCTAACATTTTGTCTTCCTTTTTCCTTGGGTGCATTTGAACTAGCAAACCCTTACTCTCTTCTTTTCTTTTAGCTACCCTCCTATCTAAGTCTGCCCTTATTTCTTCCAAGGGCTCAGATTTAGCTGTTGAGACCCTTTTGCTTCTCTACATAACTATTTGTCTGCCATGCTTGAACTATTTGAACAGACTTTATTCTCTATCTCTAAAACAAGAAATTTAAACATGAACTGGCCAAGATTGAGCTGTTTGGCCTTCCATCAACTGTGTCAAGAGTCCACCAACTGTACATCATAAGATTCCTTGCAAAAATAGAGCAGTAGTGGCATTTTGGGTTAGCACACTTTCCTGGTCTGCTTTATTTGGGGTTCATTTCTTTTCTTTTGACCAATTCATTCTTTTTGCCCTTTGATTCTTCTTTTAGGGTAGACCCTCTTTTCATTTTTTTTTATTTTTATTTTTTTGACTTCTTGGGAATATGGAACACCTTTGCAACCAGCCAAAGGTTTGAACATATTAGATCTTATCAATGCCAATCATGAAAAATGACACCTATTGGTATAGGAACCTAACAACATTCAGAGTTGAAACCTAAGAAGTTTGGTGGTAAGAAGAAGAAAATTGTTGCTGCTATTCAAAAAGATTTGGGGTCAGATTCAAGTGATGAAATAACAGTCACGACGACAGGTATAAAGGTAAAAATTATGAAGCATCTACAAGTAATTCTGCTCAATCTATTGATAATGAAGACAATGAGAGGAAAAGACATGAGATTTTTTATATTAGAGTTATTTCCAAGCATCAAAATATTTATACTTTATGTGATAGTTGTTCACAAGTAAACTTGATTTTTGAAACAACTATAAATAAATTGGGCTTACTCACAACACCTCACAAGAATCCATATCCATTAGGTTGGGTATGTGATGAAGCAAAGCTACAAGTGACTAGACAATGTAAAATTATGTTTTCTATTGGGTCAAATTTTGTAGATGAGGTTGACTTAGATATAGTTCCCTTGGATATATGTGGTATTGTTTTAGTAAGTCCTTACTTGTATGATAGAAAGGCCATTTTCTATAGAACTGAAAATAAGTATCAACTCACAAAATATGGAATAGAATATATTGTAAGAGATCATCAGCTCAAAAGTAACTACATTCTCATAAACTCAAGGCAGATGAAAAGAATTGTAAATTCATGCAAGCAATTTTTACTAATGGTTGTAAAGGAAAAGACCCCTGATAAAACCAATGCATTTGAAGGTTGTAATGCTAAACAGAAAGCTGATTTAGAAAAAGTTGTTTCAGAATATGATATCCTATTTCAAGAACCTAGAGGTATGCCACCCAAAAGGGAAATAGTACATGATATTCATTTGCAACAAGATGCTCCAATGCCTAACATCGAAACGTACAAGTTATCCGCTTTAGAGAATGTAGAGATCAAGAAGAAAGTACAGGAGCTGCTCGATAAAGGGTTCATAAGGCCAAGCACATCACCATGTGGATCTCCAATTCTGTTGGTGAGAAAAAAAGATGGTTCATGGAGGATGTGTGTTGATTACAGAGCACTGGATAAAATAAAGAACAAGAATTGTTATCATCTTCCTCGCATAGATGATCTATTAGATTAGCTGAAAGAAATTGTTTACTTTTCCTAGTTGGACTTGTGTAATGGCTATCATCAGGTCAGAGTAGCAGAACAAGATGCATGGAAGACTACTTTCAAAACAAAGCAAGGGTTGTATGAATGGCTTGTTATGCCTTTTGACCTAACTAATGCTCCTACCACTTTCATGAGAGTTATGAATGACATACTCAGGCATTTTATTGATGATTTTGTAATTATATATTAGATGACATTCTTGTTTTCAGTAAAACATGGGAAGAACATTTAAATCATGTAAAGCAGACTCTAGATGTTTTGAAAAGAGAAAATCTCTATGTTAAGTTATCAAAATGTGAATTTGGTAAAACATAGTTGAATTATTTGGGTCATATTGTAGGGGGTGGTGAATTGAAGATAGATCCCTCTAAGGTTGAATTCATTGTGAACTGATCTAAAACCAAACCTGATATAGAAGTTAGGAGCTCCCTAGGGGTAGGACAATATTGGAGAGAGTTTATTGCTAACTTTTCCTTGATTGCAGCTCCCTTACATGCTTTAACAGGATTGAATAAGGTGTTTTAGTGGGGAGGAAAATAGTAGAAAGCCTTCAACACCTTGAAAGAAAAGATTAGTATAGCACTAGTACTAGCATTGCCAAATCTTCAAAGACCATTTGAGATTGAAATAGATGCCAATGACTATGCCATGGGAGCAATGTTGATGCAACACGGTAAACCCATATGCTATCATTCTGAGACATTTAATTCTGCAGTAGTGAATTATCCCACATATGATAAGGAATTGTATGCATTAGTGCAGAGTGTGAGAAAGTGGAAACATTACCTAATGGGCAAAGAAACAATTATACATACTGATCATCAACCACTTCAATATTTTCACTCACAAACTAAATTGCAGCAATCAAGACACTATAGGTGGATGGGTTTTCTACAACAACTTCATATTGTCATAAGATATAAGAAAGGCATACAAAATAAGGTTGCAGGTATGTTATCCAGACCAATCATAAATGAATCTACTATACTTAAGCATAACTCAATATTGCATGAAAGATACATTGAACAATACGCTCAAGATGTAGATTTTAAAGATGTATATGCAACTTTAAGTCATGGAAAACAAGTAGAAGAATTGGATTATCATGTTAAGAAACAACTCTTATATCATTTGGGAAAGTTATGCATTCCCCAAACTAAAAGAGTTAACATAATCCGAGAAGCAAATACTTTTCTAATATCAAGTAATTTTGGTGTAAGTAAAACAGTTGTACAGCTGCAAAGATTTTGTTATTGGCCAAGAATGCATGAAACAATTTCTAGATATATTAAACGGTGTACCATGTGTGCTAAAAGAAAGCCCAATAATAGAAATCTAGGCTTGTACACTCCACTTCCAGTTCCTTCTCGTCATTGGGAAAGTGTTTCCATGGACTTTGTTGGGGGATTGCCAAAATCTAGAAAAGGTCATGATTATTTATATGTTATTGTGGACAGGTTCAGCAAAATGTGTACTTTAATACCTCGTAACAAGAATATTACAGCTGAACAAACAACAAAGTTGTTCTTTCAGCATGTATGGGTTCATTTTGGGTTACCCACTTCTATTGTATCTAATCAAGATCCCTAATTTGTTGGGAAGTTTTGGTCTAGTCTATGGGAGTTGATGGACACCAGATTGAAAAAGAGCACAACATTTCATCCACAAATAGATGGCCAAACAAAGGTGGTCAACAGGACAGTGATCCAGTTGCTCAGAGGCTATTGTAGCAAGCATCCCAAGCTTTTGGATGAATATTTGTGTTATGTGCAACATGCTTACAACCGTGCTAAGCACTATTCTACAAAAAGATCTCCTTTTGAGACTTGTTTTGGTTTTACACCAAGGTCTCCCTTGGATTTTGTCTTTAGTAAAGAGATAGCAGTTGATGGACATAGTGATGTGGACAAAGTAACCAAGTTCATTGAACAGATCAAAGAAATTCACCATGCAGTGCAGGAACAGTTGGAAAAGAGCTAAGCCAAGTACAAAGCAAGGCATGATAAGCATTGAACTGAGCATAGCTTCCGTGTTGGTGATCAAGTCTTGTTGTATATCAACAAAGACAGAATGCAAGGTGAAGCTAAGAAGCTAAAGCCAATAAGCTATGGGCCTTTCAAGATACTTGAGAAAATTGGTGAGAACGCTTTTCGCCTTGATTTGCAGAGAACTTGAGATTGTTTGAACCTTCATTGATTGAAGATCCCAAAGAGAAAAGTTAGTTGCCTTCTATTAATGGTTTTTTGCCTGAATATCGCAACGAGATGTAGGAAGATACAATTCTCGACAGGAAGTTGAGAAATACATGTAGAGATGATGTTGAGTATCTAAGAATCGCACTCAAGGGTTCAAAACCAAGCAGTGTAAGATGGATAGAGATTGGACAAGTGAGGAAGCTATATCCTCACTTGATTGAGGCTTAAAAAACAACTTTTGGTGGTCCAAAAGCCTTTTTAGTGGGAAGGCATAATCAAAATGGATCCTAAAAACCTTTAAGTACTCACATAGTTAAAAACTATTGCATAAAGAAAACCTTTAAAAAAAGACAAATTACACTATCAAGAGCGAAAAACATGAAGAAATAGTGGAAAAACAAAGTATCGGTGGTTTAAAACTGCTTTCCATGAGAGTCGTCAAAACTGGTTGATCAACAGTCCAGATCTGATCGGCATATCGCAATCGGTGGAGGCTATCAGAGTCTATCAGAGGAAGCCATATCAGAAGCACAATCGTGATCAACATGATTAAATGAGATTCATTGATCTATGTGCGCAGAACAAGATCCAGATTCAATCGTGTTATTGAATCGCTTATATATAT
>APFE030698232.1:0-40612 GCA_000404065.3 Pinus taeda | reverse complement strand
TGGAAGGATCTGATTAATCCTCCAACAAAAGCCCTTAAATTTCTCATATGCATACATGCATATAACATATGGCAGATTACATTGATAAGTCTGCTCGAGACTTTATCCATTCCATCTTTAAATCTGTTTTAAAACAGATTTTTTCCTGTTTTGTTCCTTGGTCCACATCCACTTTCTTTTTCCACTTTGGATTCCTCCCTTTGACTAAGGGTACTAGATGCTCCTGCATCACACTCCCAAGGCACAAAAATTTGTGACCTCCTGGTCATATGCTTCTCCTTATCCTTAGCAATTCTACCAACTGATATTTCACTTCCTTAGTGGAACTACCTTCATGGTCTTTTGTGAGCTACAACCAAACCTCTGCAGTAACAATCTCCTTCTGCTACATGATATCTCACCAAGATTTCTCTTGAGCTTAGTCTTTTGGCATTCTTTAGGTTCTCTCCTCTCGAACCATATGAGCACTCCATGCTCTAGGGTTGCTACAATCTTCTCACCTTCTGCTATTGTTATCTACATGACAGTAAGACCATAAACTCTATATCTTTAAACATAATTGTACCTCCCTCTTCCTTCTCCTCATAGGAAAACTTTCCCTACTCTGATACCAAATGATGGAAATGAAGAATTTCAGGATTTTTTCAAAATTTGTTTTCCTTAACAAATCAGTCTTGAGGCCTGTGGGTTATGGCCCACAAAGCCTATCGGAAGCATTATTTAGGCCTTCAACCTTTAATAATGGACCATTCAACATTATCGGAGCCTTTAATATAGGCTTTTAAGCCTTAAACACTAGCCAACACATATATTGGGACTTTCCTTTAAAATCAGGGTCTCCACCATTTAGTGCAATATAAAGGAACCACGGCACACATAACTAGATTTCAGATCTTATAGACCTGAATCCTTATATCGTTGGGTCTACCACCTTAAGCGCTATTCCTTCAGACTCCCAATACACCCAATCTCTGATCGTCCCTTCTTGATATCAGCGATGTTGCATTATCGGCCCATCGCATATCGGTGGTCGTAGTTCATCGTCCCTTGGCCTTCCCGATTTATGACGCAATTTTATCGCAACCGTTGATCCTGGCACTGAGTCGACGGTTGCCGATTAACTGGACATCACAATCACAATGCTTCAACTGCCACTTTCTATATTGTTTCAATGATTCCACCGATGTGATGTAGATTCTCCACTCCTCTGTGACTTGGTTTTGCTTGCCTTTGATGGATTACGCCTTTCTTAGGCTTTCTTCTGCCACACTCCGCCAACACACGACATAACAGTTATATATATATATATATATATATATATATCTATAATATATATATATTATATTATATATAATATATATATATATATTATATTAGTATATATATAATTAGATCGCCACCGATCCTACCTATGGGTCGATGGTCGATCAAACCATTCACAATTTGGGAATTAAGCCTCAGCACACACATATGAAACAACATAATTACATAACACACACAAGCGCATAAATCAACATTGAATAGACACATATATTAGATTAACACAGCATGGTTACAATTCTAAGGCATTTCAACCTTAGCAACAGTTCTTTCTTCGACTACATGATGTCTAACTACTGCTCTCCCTCTTCTTCTATTGAACACGCAAGTTCACGCCACACACACACACACACACACACACACATATATATATATATATATATATCGAAGCATTGTTGGATCAGATCATGGAAGGATCCAATCAATCCTCCAACAAAATCCCTTAAATCTCTCATATGCATATAGCATATGGCAGATTACATTGATAAGTCTCCTCGAGACTTTATCCATTCCATCTTTAAATCTGTTTTAAAACAATTTTTTTCCTATTTTTCTCCCTGGTCCACGTCTACTTTCTTTTTCCGCTTTGGATTCCTCCCTTTGACTAAGGGTTTTGGATGCTCCTGCATCATAATTCAAGTTCTATAAAAGGGCTTTTTCAATGTAAATCACATTTTCATTAAAAAATTGAAAAATTAAATAAATGTGCAAAAAGCAATAAACTAGACCCGAAAGGGTTTATACATGGAGGTGTATATGTTTTGAGATCCAAAACAAGTGGGATTTTGAGCGGGCCATAGGTGGTAAGTGGTTTTGGCCTGGCTCTGCCTAAGCCCATACACTGGTTGCCACGTGTCCAAGTGAAGGAGCAAGAAAACCACCCTTTTTGGGCAGTTAACCCCTGTATGCATGGCCCACCCAAAATGAACCTCATCCGTTGGATCAAGATGTCTCAGATCAATGGTGGAGATGCGATAAGAGATAGAAAGGCAAACATGATAGGAATTATAAGGTGGGATTTATAGTGTTTCAAATTCGATAAATGAAAGATTGGCATATTTTCACGGTTTTACGTGTATTTCTTTGTGTAAACAGAGAACGACCATTTTTTGGATTTCAAAGGCATCAATGGTCCATTTCATTACAAAACAGGTGGCCACCATCCTTGAAGGTGTTAGCAATGATTGCTAATGCTCAGAAGGGGATTCTAGCGGATAGAGACCGGGAGCTAGAAAGCCGGATAAGGGGAAACAAACAGACAACGCAGATTGGCTTTAAAGCAATAGAAGATAGAAGACAGAGGCAAGTAGTGCTGAGACAGAGAGTAAACAGAGATAGAGAGTCAGTGAGGATAGTCTCTGTACTCAGAGAGACTTGGGGAATCTAAGTAAAGCCTTGTTGTTTGTATCTGTTGTGTGAGACTCAAATTGAGCTCACTTTTGTAAAACTTTGTTTTCGAAGACATAATAGAGATGTCACCACTGAAGGCTGGACCAGGAGACGTAGCCTAAAATTTTTGGCTGAACTCCATATTAAACTTGTTGTGTTTATGTGTGTTTGTCTATTATGTTTCTTTTACTGCTCCATTGTCTATGTATTTCACAATTTTATCGATCCCTTGCACAAAGTAACATAGGTTGATCCATGCACACGGGTCTGTAAAACCTTAATATTAGTCTAAGAACTCATTATCAAATCAATTGCTATCCATAATCACTCCAACAATCAAGATGAGGGTTGCTAGCCTCAAAAACTATGAGAACAATTTGATGTACGCTACCTTCAAATTCAAGGTCTGATAGAGAGTTCAAGTTGGGACATCACAATTGAAACCAACACAAAAGATGCAAAGATAGGGCCTAAGATGCATTTTCTTTCTTGATTATTAGCATATATCAATTCTTAGAAAAATGAGAGTGTTTTTCATCAGGTCCCTATAGAAGGGAAGCCTCTGTGTCAAAAGACTATAATTGTAGGAATTTCAGTTGATGGAAAAGTTGGATATGGTCACCATTAAATGTGATTATGAGTAGGTGGCATGTGGAGAGGCCTCCATCTCCAATAGATCCAAGACCATCATTTTGAACCACCGTCAACTTTTGGGGCAATATACAACATGCTTTCTTGCTAGAAAAAAGGGAGCTAGAGATGATGATAGTTTCCTAGCAGATATTGAAGGACCTGTTAGAGGTAGCATTATTGTGTCTAAGAAATCAAAAGAAATCAATATGCTATGGCACCTGAGGCTGAATTGCAGATATCTACCCCTTTTCACCTACACCTACGCCACTGGATTAGATCTCACTGGATTAGATTTGGCATTATGCTTTAGGTGTTTTGGGTTTGAAGGGCCTTGTACTACCAAAAACTACATTGCAAATGAATGCACAAGAAGCATGCATAAGTTTAGAGCCACATATAATGGAAATGTCGTAGAAGATTGTTGATTAGGCCATCTTTGAGATCTGCACTTCAAAAATGATACTAGGTCAACAATATACAAAAATGAATCCCCAAGCATATACAACATATCCTCACTAGTCTGGGATACCAAAAACAAGGTACCAAAACAAAGTTATTAACCTTTCTTGTTCGTTCCTTCAACAAATCACAAAAATAACCTTCCTTAGAAAGCTGAAATTCAAAACCTTAATCTATTGCTTCTATCTTCAACAAAGTTTATGTGGTAATGAGACAATGATGAAGATTGCATAATACAGGGCATGCAAATAAACTGAGATCCTTCAAAATATACCAATGTAATGCTTCGGAACAGGTGAAGGTTTAGTATTGAAGTGCCTTGGTTAACTCCACCACAGAGTTGCCAAATATGATTGCAGGGATTGGCCCTACAAAAACAAGAATAAATTGTCTCTTATGCTTAGAATTTATCCCTTTAGGAACCACACAAAACTTCTCATGTTCAGCACTGTGGTTTCAACTATACTAGTTAATGATCTTTGCTGATTTGAATAGAGATGAAAAACTAAGATGGATGAAAACTGCTTCAATTTAACGATATCAAACCCTTCAAAAACTTGTCACTATACTTGAAAATATCCTATGTTGTAAGGTCTTTGTATTACCAACAAGTGAAGGCTAAACTTTTCACAAGAAGTGAACCGTACGTTTTGTTTGCAATTCACTTCAAACAAGCTCTTTAACAATAATACACTTCTGAATGAGCCATACAATGCTCAAAATTATTACCTTTAAGTGAACTGAGACTTGGAGATGGAGAAAAATCTTTGCCAACCAAAACCCTCTCGCAATACCGAGACTAATATCAATGAAACCTTATTCCAATATAAAAAAATCCCATAATGATATCCAAACCACAAAAACGATACTTCAAACCCTCTCATTGATTCTCCAGTGCTCCACAAGGGAAAAAATTATTTAAAAGCACAATTGATTCAAAAGATATTCGTTCAATGCATTACAATGGAGGTAATATATTAGAGCCTTTTTATAGTTTTTGGCGGGTTTCTAAGAAGGCAACCAAATTCCCTTTTGGAGAGATAATTTTAAATTTTAAATGCAATTGCAAAGGGAAAACTCAAAACAGCTTTAAGATTTTTGAATGCTGAAATTTAATATGCCTTTGAAGCCTAAAACCTAAAACCCTCACATGCCCTTGATTTTAAAACATTTAATATTCTTTCTACAAGAAATATTATTCTAAGTCTTGGTGAGGGGCCTCATGACATGATCAAGGAAGATGTGCCACATTATCACCCTTTCGGGTTTTTCCCACTAGTCAGGTCCTTCTTCTTTAAACAAGCATAACTCGCAAAGCATGAGGGATATTGGGGCATGCCACATGCCATTAGAATTATCTCGATGATGAGAATCCAACAAAGTGACACAAACTTGAAAAGCATGAATTTCCATGTCATTTTGTTCGACAAAAGGCGGGGCATGTGCTGGTGTTTTTTCGGTTGACATAAATGAAAAGCTCCACATTTCAATAGAATGACCTTGAAATTATTCTCCCCTGCATGCATTTGAAATAAGATTTTTTTTTCTTGGAAAAATTTAGCAATATACTCATTCGTTTCAATTTAAGAAATGGAACACGGGATTCTGCTAGGCCTCCTTAAAAAATGCCAAACAATCAAACTTTCAAATGATTACCATTAGTTTCAAATTTAACAAAGTTATGAGACTTCTACAAACTTGTTAAATTAGCACCTAGATTTAATTTCAAAAACTAAAAATTTCTCTTTCTTTGGTACAATAACCTTGTGGGAAATGAAAATTTTGTGAGCCTTATGGGCTAGATCTTAAATCTTAAATCATTGCACCATTTCAAAACTTTGACACAATTGGAATATTAAAATTCTTCAACAATAATGGCTACAAGTAGATATTTGCCAACGAACACAACCAAAGAGTTATGCATTCCGGTGCAAGCAAACCAATTTTACAAAAATTGAACCAAAATTAAGCTTGGATCATGGAATTCATAGAAGAAAATTAACACAATGGCAAGTATTTTATGCCATTGGAGGTCATAAAAAACCTCAGTGTGATGAGCGCCAGTATTGCAGCAAGGATGCTACAACTCCTAGGCTACCAGATTTACTTATCAACCCGGGGTTTGTACAAACTTGGAGGTGATAGTGCTATATGCACAAGTAAAACTGAAGGTCCTACATATTGTCACTATTCATTCAGCGAGAGACCCCAAGGGTTCCAAGCCAGACTTCTATAGAGTCAACAGAAGCTTGATTCTTTGATGGAAGAAGAGCAAATTTATTCTAAGAGAGATACTATACTGCATTAATGAGGAAAATAATAACATGTAATGCTAAATCACACCATATCCTAATTAACCATTTAAACAACTATGCTAAGTAGAATTGCTAAATCAACACTAACCTAATGTTGCTATCTAAGTTACATAAGTAAGGAGGATTAAACCATACTAATGTGTGAGTAAGAAAACAAAAGTAAATATGTTTTCACTTTTTTGGTTTTCTTTGGTAAAATCAAGCATGCAATTTAATTGTTCTTGTGGATGTGACAGGTGGATGTGACAGGTGGATGGAAGGTGGTTGACAATGGCTAGAAAGTTTAGGGAGTGGTTGGATGGTGTGGAAGGGTCCTAAGAGGATTTTTGTGACTTCCTAGACGTTCCCCATCAATTTGGCCTCAAAATAGGTTGTTTCAGGAAACCTATAAGATGTACTAGAAACCTATAGGATGATCCTATAGGAATCACAGGAAACCTACAAGATATAGCCAATACCTAATTGTAAGGTGTTGGAGGTGTTGTAAAGCTTGGAAAGGGTGTGTGGCCAGTGGGATGGGGTGTTAGAAGGTCCAGAAACACTCGTGAGTCAATATCCAAGAGAAGAGATGGCTAGATTCACTCAATGTATCTAGAGGAATTTCAATAAAAAGGGATAAAAAACTAATGAGGGTGATGGTGGAATAAGAGACGGTTGAGGTGGATGAGGTGGAATATGGATGTTGGTGATGAAGTCTAGAACTCCTCCTGAAGTACTTGTGATGCTTAAAACGTGTGCGTCTTCCAAGAATTATGAAACAAGATACATTCTCATAAATTAGAAAAGCATGAAACAATTACCCATATTATGCATGGCGAAAGTACTAAAGGGAATGAGAACATGAGTGAGATATTATTGCAGAAAGAGATCGATGGAAAAATATGGCAGTGCAATGAACCAGGTACTGAATCAAGATAACAAACTCAAAAGCTCATGCAAGAACTATAAATCTGTGTTTTTGGGGTTGCTGAAGGGTCTCTTCCTCAAGTCATGGTCCTAGAGGGAGAAGGTGAGGCCGAGACACCTACTGAAAACCTTACAGTGATCATTTTTTCCTTGCTAACCTGGTAATTGAAAGAAGGCACAAATGGAAGCAAACTAAAATACAACCAATCTACTCTACATTGTTGTAATGGAAATGCATCTACTTAAGCAAATGAACAATTAAACCATAAATCTATGCTAGCATACATCTACAATAAAGAGGAGCCTTGGCTGCTAGGGTTGGGCCCTAACCCAATAGCTTTAGCCCTATGAGTTAGCTCAGTCTTGGCTCAAAACAAAACTCATTCTTATTATCAAAACCATGGATTACATCAAAAACTGGCACAAGCCTTGTAGCTCGAAAATATAGTAGAGTTTTACAATAAAAAATGAGAATCCTATTGAGGTCCTAGGCCTCTCTACTTATACATCTGAAGTCTCCAATGACTTCCTTCAAATTAGGGAGGCTCGGCTCCCAAACTTGAGATAAATTGGTGCCTTGTCTTTCATTTGCTCGGTTGCCTTCTTGTCCTCATGATTTGGTTACTTGCACTCAGACTGGATAGAGGAATATTCGAATGGAGGGGTATTAAATGCGGAGTATTTACGTCCTATAATTCCTCTCCCTTGTCCCATTCGATTTTTGACCAAGGTATTTGCCAAAATTCCTTACTTTTATCCTTTAATCCTGCATTAAATGCACATTAGACCACAAAGAAAAATACTCATCTCTAACTCATCTCATAAACAAAATATAATCAAAAGTATGCAATACGTTGTGAGAATAGTTGGTTTGACTAAGCCAAGAGGTGAATTAAGGCCCATATAATTACCCAACGATGAGGCTCATCATCAACCCCTGCTAAATGTGTTGCTCATACTCTGAGCAACTTAGTCAATGCCCATGTCCTTCATGGCTCTGGTAGCCTCTCTGACATCCCATGTCTCTGTTGTGGTCTCTTCTTCTTGTACATAGAAGCTTGCTTTCTTTTCTACTTCTTCCCACTGCCTATTTTCCTATTCTTATTTTCTCCCTTCTAGCATCCCTAAGAGTAGTGGTGGACTGAGTTTTAGGCCTATCCAATTGAATTTCAAACTTTGCATTGACTGCTTATACATAGGTGTCATGTTGAGTGCCTCTCTCAACCTTTAGGGGGAGTGGTATTCTCTAATCTTCAAGTTGTGTGGCAGTGTGTTCCATCTCCTTAGGCAAGCATGTATACTATCATCTCTTAGCAACCTAAACATATCCCCCAAATGTGAAATTACTTGCTCTTGGTCAGCAAGATATCTAGGTGCCAACTGAGGATCATTTTGCAATCAGATTGTGGGTGTTGATTAGGGCCATGGGATTTGGTTGTTCAACTTTGATGAAAAGAGGTTCATTTTACTCTCTGGCCAATATTCTTTTCATCTCTATAGCCCTTGACTCCTCATTGTTCATATATGATGCCAAAGCCATTAATTGTAGGTCTACTAGCTTGGAATTATGATCCCAAAAATTCATGTCCATGAGGGCCATGTTGTGCAAGTATAACTCAGCCATTTTGGCCCTATCCAATAGTGTACTTTGGTCATAAATATCAATAAACTGCTTGTAGTCTTGAAATGGCATGGTTCCCCTTTGTGCTAGTGTTTTAATATGAAACTGCAACCATTATTCTTTGAGGTAAATAGCATAGGATTTAGCTAGAATCATACATTGGATGACCTCCAAGGAGAGGTTGGCCATACATGCTAGTTCATTCTCCCTTTCCTGCAGCTATCCCCTCAACAATGCATTTTCCCTCTCAAGTTGGTCTCTCATTATTGATTCTCTATCTCTTAAGCCACTTAGCTCTTTGCCCATTTCTTTGAGCTTCTCTTCCATGTGCCCAATTTCTTCCACCCCCTTTGATTTGCGAATTTTCATCCAGTGGTGGGTTCTGGACCTCTCCCTCTCAAGTTCGAAAAACAATGGGATGGCAAATGTTTGAGGTATCACCCTACCTCCTTCAATAAACCGGTAGTAGGATTGTAGGTTAGGTTGGGGACTTGGTTCCTTTGTTTTAGCGTCTTCCTCTTTTGTTTCTTTCTTCTCCCCTACCTTGCTTTCCAATTTCTATGCTTCCTATAGTTTTTACAGAGTATCTTGTAGGACTGTTTTTGCTTCCGGTAGGTTTTGTTGTGGATCATGTAGGATGGCCTTACCCTTTAAGGAAGTTGATCTAGTACTAGGCCTACTTACATAGGTGATTGGTGACTTAGGGGAAGGAATTTTGTCTCTTGGTTTAGGGGAATCTTCAATCTCAATAGGGATTTAAGTTGATATTTGTTGCTTCCCTTGTTTGATTCTTGTGCTCTTTCTTGTTCTGAAATATAGAGGGGTTTTCCTCCTGCTTTTCCCTTTTTGCTTGACTGGGGTGCTAAGAGAAGTGAGGGTAGCTGTTGCCTCCCCCTCAAGGGCCTTTGGAGACACCCTAGGTGATTCCTCCTTGTGTTCTTCCCCTTCTATTGCAATGCCTTCTTCCTCTATGCTTTTCTTATCTTCTTCCTCTTGCTATTCTTCCTCATCTCCATTAGTTTCTTCCTTAGTTTCCTCCTCTATTTCAGCATCGTCCTCCTTCTCTTCTCCCTCTTCCTCTTTATCTTCATCATGTTCCTCTGTGTAAGTTTCTTCTTCATGCATTTCATCCCCATCTACCTCTGTATCTTCTTCTTCTTCTTTTGCCTCCTCCTCACTGACAGTAGGACTAACATCATAGGTGAGGGTTTTGATGTCATCCTCTGCTGGCAAGTCTCTGAAGACTGATCATGTTGTAGGGATCCTGAGGTTTTGGAGGACATCCTCAATGAGGATCCTAATTAGACCATTTTGAGCCAATTGTTTGTAATTCCCTTCCTTTACTTTGTTGCTGGAGTCTATGAGTGATTGCATCAAGAAATAGGGTATGATGAGTCTTTGGTGAACTGGTTTCTCTATCTCAAATATTAATTATTAAAGGATCCTAAAGTGGTAGCCATAAAAAACATTATATCTACCCTCAGATGAGATATATTTGATGAGTTGGTATCCTGCTTCACCCCATGGGTATGGGAGACTGTCCCTCCTTACTCCATTTTTGTCCTCTGTGGGTTCTTCACCTTCTAAAAAGAATTTCCTTTCTTCCACCTGACTGTCTTCTTTCTCTTCTTTTATCCATGGAATTCCTAGGGGAAGTGTTGTGACCCTATTGATGACCTCTAGGGTGAGATATATAGTGAGCCCTCTAACTATAACAGTGGCATGGATTCTGCTATGTGGGGTGAGGGAATGAGAAAATTCTTGAGCCACCTCATCATCATACCCTATGAATTTTTCGAAAAACCCCTTCCAGCTGTGTCTTGTAAAGATTTGAAGTACTTGAGGGTGTTGTTGTATCTTCACAGTGTTTATGGATTCTCTCCTATTAAACCCTCATATCTTCTTGCTTGTGAGGCTTGACGAGAAAATGAGAGGTTTGACACAAAATTTTTAAATTCAGGAGGAAAACAATGTTTACTGTGTATGTAATTTACCTCCTACAATTATCAACTCCAGTAGATTTTAGAGGATTTCTGGTTCATTTGCTTGTAAATGGGGATGGATTTTTAGATCCTACCTCCTTAGAATAGTGGCAGTGGACACTTCCCGTGATATCCCCTCTTGAACTCTTCTTCACCTATCCTGTAGACTGCTCCTATAGGAATTCATGTGCATGCTCCTATAGAAATTCTACTGTAGAGCGATGGACCCTTGCTTCTAGTGGGTCACCAGAGTTATGAGAGCAGCTTGAGTGAGGGAATTTCAAGGAGGTGGAATGCATGAATGCATGCAAATGATGTTTTATTTCACTTTATGGTGTTTCAGGGTGAGGTGGTGTGCCCGAAGCAAAGGTACGTTGCCATTTTTGGACTGTTGGTCCCCACTACCACCTGATCATTTCCTCTCCTCATAATCAGCTCCCACCTCGTAGATCCATAGTTAACCACCTCTTGTCCTACTCCTCTATCTTTGAGTTGACTGCAGTCATGTGTGAGAGGACACCCGGTTTTGCATGTGATGATTGAACATAGGTGGCCAAGTTAACTAGCCACCTTTTCACTTATAAACCAACTATCTCATAACCCTTACAACTTTTGAATGAATGATTCTTATGGGTGAGTGAGCAGGATACTTACATTTGGTCTTGATGCCATGTTGCAGTTGTCGAAGATCAATGGTGATGCATTGTTTATTTGTTGCATGGTCATTCTTCTTTCTCCTCTTGTTTTCTACTGATGGTTTCTTGGCTTTTGCAGATGTTTGTGACTGAAGATCTAATGTTGCTGCTACTGTGGAGCTCTTGGATCATCCTAGTGAAGACCTGTAGCTGATGATTGACATTTTGTGGGATAGGCTGCTACAGGATTTCCTATAGGATGTCCTGTAGTTGCTTCTCCCTTAGAATTTTTTAATCATGTTGCTGGATAGGGTTGTGAGGATGGTGCAATGAATGGATAGAGGGAGTAGGAGTGTGTGTGGAGCAAGGGAAATTCAGGTAATGCTCTTACTCTCCTCAGGTTTCCCCTTTTTTTCTTCTTTTTTCATAACTGGCAGAAACTAATCTATTTTTGTTTCGGATGGTGATTGCAGGGATGATGATAATGGATGAGGTGAGGTGTTATATCATGTCTAGGATGAATTTTAGGGACCTAACAACCCTACCATTCACCCTCGGATTGCTTCTTGTATGTTTTCCGGGCCACTATAATTCCTACAGGATCATCCTGTAGGTTTTCAGGGGAACTTGTAGGAATACATGGGATCTTGTAGAAAACATAGTCTACGCATAAATTGAAGTAGTGGAGTGGAAAATGATAGAAATTATGGAGCGATGAATCATAAGGAGTGGTGGAGATGGATATGTGAGAGGCAGGGTTCCCTTTGGATCCTCTTTTTTCTTCTTCATTGTCTTTCTCACCCACCAACAAATAACAATTATATCTTTTTCTCTCTCTCTTTTTTTTTTGAAAAACCCCTAGGCTACCTCAGAAAGGTTTTCACCCTAGATGATTGCCTTGGCTGCCTCAAGGAATGTTTTCACCGAGGGATCTTCTTATTCTTATTTTTATTTTTTCTCATCCTTGGGCCAACTCATGATATTTTCAACCGAAAGATGGGACTGAAACGCCTCATGGAGGTTTTCACCTGAGTCCTCATTCTTTTTTATTTGTTTTTCTTAGTGACCTAATGAGGGAGGAGTTGGAACTTGCTCCACCATCATCACTATTTTATTGATATTGTGAATGAACTCTTGCTTTGATAAAGGCCTCTTGTACATTTTCAATTGGTGTCCATTAAAAAGCAATGGAATGGCTTCTTCATCTATAATTATGATTTTCACTGAACCATTATCATGGCATCTCTTCACCACATAAGGTTCGATCCATCTTGTCCTTAGCTTGCCCTTGAAGCCTTTATACCTAGAATCATATAACAATGCCCAATCTCCCTCTTTTAATTTCTTCTCCTTAATATGTTTATCATGCCAGATGTTCCTCTGAAGCTGAACTATCTCTATATGTAGGAGGGCCTACATTCTAAATTCATCCAAGCCATTCAATTAGAACAGTCTTTCTTTCTATCCATGACTTAGATCCAAATCTACTTGGGTTTCCATCTTGAATGTGTTATATTCAAACTCAATGGACAACAAAGCCTTTTTCCCATAGACTAGCTCATAGGGTGTAAATCCAGTGGTGGTATTCCATGTTATATTATAGGCCCAGGTGGCCTCAACTAGTCTCTCTACCTAATCCTTTCTGTTGCTGCTCAATTTCTTGGTTAAGATGGTTTCAAATTCTATATTGGTCACCTCCACTTGCCCATTAACTTGTGGATGATAGAGAGTGGAGGTCCTATGCTTGATTTTGTGATGGCTGAGCAGTTCTTCAATAATGTTGGAGGTAAATTGGCTACCTTGGTCTGTGACTAGCTTCCTAGCGTACCCAAATTTGTAGAATACATTCTCCCTTAGGAACTCAACCACTTTCTATTATGTTGCTTCCCTAATTGCCTTGGTTTCAGCCCACTTAGTCAAATAATCAGTGCACACAATAATGTAATATTTTTTCTTTAAAGGAGGGTTGATAGGCCCAATGAAGTCCATACCCCCCTTTTTAAATGCCTCAAAAATTAGTTGATGCGATCAGGGCATTTCATCTCTTGGATTAGGATTTCCCATCCTCTAGCACCGATCACACTAACTAATGTACTTTTTCACATCCTCATGAAGAGTGGACCAATAATATCCGACTTGTAATGCTTTGAATGTTGTCCTCTTTGCTGCAAAGTGACCTCCAGAAGGCCCATCATAACAAGTCAAAAGTATGTCAAAAACTTCCTCTCTCCTTACACACCTTCTCAAGATTTGATCTGGCCCAAGATTAAAAATATTGCTCCCAATCCCGATGAAGGGGGCGCTCTTCCTGACTATCTTGCTCTATTCTTTGGAGGGAAAGTTTGGTGGGAATTGTGTTGATACCAAATAGTTTTCTATATCAGTAAACTATGGAGAGAGAACTAAAATAGAAAGCAAGTGCTCATTTGGTAATTGGTCATCCACCATCCCTTCTTCACCTATAGGCGGATTCACCCTATACAAAAAATCTACAACAACATTTTCTTTGCTAGGCTTATCAACAATGGTTAGATCAAACTGTTGTAATAAAAGAAACCACCTTATAATTCTAGCATTCACATATGGCTTGTTCATTAAATAATTGATTGTAGCATGGTCAGTCTGCACAAATGTTTGATAACCTATAATGCAATGCCTAAATTTGTTTAATGAATGCACAACAACCAAGAGTTCCTTTTTGGTCACTGTATAATTTAGCTCAACCTTTGATAAGTTCTTACTGATAAAATAGATGGAATAGGGCAGTTTATCCTCTACCTGACCTAAGGCTACTCCTATTACTTTGTGTGAGGCATCAACATGAATATGAAAAGGGAGGGCCCAGTTTGGGCCTTAGAGAATTGGTGCAGTTGTTAACTTATCCTTTAGAATCTCTAAGGCCTCTTAACAACTTTTTGACCATATAAACTCAGAATCTTTGGCAAACAACCAAAATAAAGGAGAGGCCAACTTTCTAAAGTCCTTTATGAACCTTTGGTAGTATCCGACTAACCCCAAGAAACTCTTGACATCTTTCTACTATTGCAGAGGTGGGACCCTTTGGATGATTGCTATTTTATTTGGGTCCACCTATAGTCCTTGCTGAGATATTGAATGACCTAGCACAATCCCTTCAGTCATTAATAATTCACATTTTTCTGCACTGAGAGACTGGTTCATTTCAATGCATTTGTGCAATACTTTGCCTAGGTTAGTCAGGGCTTCTTGGAAATCACAACCATAAGGTGTAAAATTGTCCATATAAATTTCCACTGCATCATGTACTAATTCCGCGAAAATACTCAAGACTTCTCTTTGAAAAGTGGCAAGAACATTTCATAGACCAAAAGGAAGGACCCTATATGCAAAATTACCCCAAGAATAGGTGAATGTGGTCTTATCTTGGTCTTCTGGGCAGATTTGGATTTGGTTGTACCCATTGAATCCATCTAGGAAAGAAAAAAACTTCTTCCCTACCAAGCCATCCAACACTTGGTCATTGAAGGGTAGGGGAAAATGATCCTTCTTTGTGGATTTCTTCAACTCCCTATAGTCGACAAAAATTCTCCACTTACCATTTTTATTGGGAACTAGCACTAAAGGAGAGACCCACTCACTATCGGAGATAGGGTAAATGAATCCTACATCTAGCAGTTTTTGCAATTCTTCTTTAACTACATCTTTAAGAGTTCGATTCATTCTCCTTTGGGGTTGTGAGACCGGCTTGCAACATTCTTTGATGTATATGTGGTGAGTACACACTAAGGGGTGTACTCCCTTCATTTCCTTGTAACTCCAAACAAAGGATTCTAGGTTTTCTCTCAACATGTTACATAGCTTTTCCTCTTCAAGAGCAGAAAGAGATGGATTAATTTTGAAGGTTTTCTCTAGGTTGAATTCTATGGTTTTGACATGGATTGGGTTGGAATCGGCCAAGAATAAGTTAATTAGATGATTTTTCTGGGTTTCCCTTACTTCTTCTTCTAATGGTAACAAACTAGGATTTGGACTTTGGAGCAAGTGTTCAATTAAGTTATCCTCTTCTTATTGTCCTCCTCCTATGGTTGCTTCCAAAGCATAAAGTTGGGTGGAATAAACCTCATCTTCTTCCTCCTCCTCCCACCATAAAGGTAAATCATGCTTTAGAGAAGGTTGAGCAGGAGGGTATAGGACTAACTATTTGGTCATATGCCCATTCTTGATGATCATATTCCCAGCTCTGTAGCTAATGTAAGCATCAGATGTGGCCAACCATGGCCTCCCAAGGATGAGAGAGTAACCAATAAGCTTAGCCTTAGGCTGGAGAACTAGAAAATATGTAGGGTACTCCCAGGAGTCAGTGGAGACCATTACATCCTCCACAATTCCCTCAAGTATGACTGTGGAACGATCTGCAAGTTGCAGAACTATTGTGGTCTTCCTCAATGAACCTTGGAGGTTGAGCTTGAGCATGTTTTCCTTGGTGATCACATTAATGGCAGCCCCAAGGTCGATCAAAGTGTGTGGGATGATGGTGCCATTGTTGTGCACATCTACTACAGGGCTTCTAGGGTCCAAATATTTTGTACATATTACTCGCCCCAGCATTAAGTCAGACAGCTATCCAATGACATTAAAGGTAAGGGCATCCCTTTTTCTTCTTCCTAGATGCTTGAAGCACTTATCCTTAGTCAACTTATTGTAAATGGGGACATCTTTTATTTCTTGGAGAAGGGGGATATCTATACATCAATTTTTCAATTCTCTGAGAAGTTTAGTTTCTTCTGGGGTGGAATGGAGTGGTAGGGCTAATCTCTTAGGAAAGGGTGGATTTACTTTAAGGTTGCTTTCCTCTCTTTCTTCCTCAATCTCCCTATGTGGATAGGTAGGTTGGTTATCTGGGAGAATTCTCCCAATTCTTAGGTCGATCTCCTAGATTTCTATAGCATAAGTTGGGTATGATGTCTCTCCAATGCATACTTGTTGAGCCTGCCTATTGTTCTGGTTTAGATTTTGTTGGACAAATATCTAGGGTTTCTTGGGTAGAGAAGAGTGTAGGAGTTGTGGTTGGGTAGGTGGTGGAGGCAATAGAGCTGGAGCATTGTTGTACTGGGGCTCCACTCCTGGAGTGGTGGACTCAACTAAGGTTGTGGTGGAGCGCAAGGTTGAAATGAATGGCTGGCTAGCTGAGAATGATACTAAGATGCATAGGACCAACGAGGGGGTATAGACCAAGAAGGATGAGCAGGGGGTCCCCAAGAAGTTATAGATGTGGTTTGGTTGGGGTTGTAATATGCATAGGATGACCCTTTCATACCCTGCTGGTATGGTCTAGGCCCAAGAGGTCTCCTCTGGTTGATGTAGAAAAGTTTCTCAGTGACCCCTTCAGCTCCTTGATATACAACTTTGAGTCCGGGTAAAGAAGGTAACTTTTCTGTGGAGTGGTTTTCTTCACAGATCGAGAAAATTTTAATATAGTTCAATGGACATTTGTTCCTAGGATGCCTCTTGGTGCACCTAGGAAAAAAGATGGTCAAGGCTTTCTTTGCTTCCTCTTGATTCCTTTTGATATTCATGGTGTCCAATTACAAGGCAATTGTTTGTAGCATCTCACTTTAGAATCTTCTAACATATTTCCAATTTCACCCTTTATGGATGATTTGGAAGATGATGTATTGGCCATAGGTTGACTACTCCTACCCTTTTTCCTGGCTGCCATAAAATGGTTTCTAAAGACAATATTGATATCCTCATAGCGTAATTGGTAGATATCTCCTCTTTCTAACAAATGTAAGGTGTCCAAAAGATCTTCCCTTAATCCTCTGAGCAGGACTAGATTTAGTGACTCAGCGTCAAGTTTGCATGTGGCCCTTTTGTGACTGAGCTAGAATCTTTCTTCATAGTCCTCTAAGGATTCATCCTAGCCCATGGTCATGCTGAAAATTTCTTCTTTAGTATCCTTTGACCTACAGTAGTCCCAATATTTGTTGTTAAAAGCTTGCTGCATCTGAGCCCAAGTTGTGATGCTATCTCCAGGTAAACCCATGAATCAGTGTAATGTTGCATCCTTGAGGGTAGATGGAAACAATTTCAACTTTTTCCCATCATCTGTATAGTCATAGGTTCGGCATATAACAAAAAACTCAAATAGGAAAGTGTCGGGGTCCTCTATGCTCAGGCCATGGAAATAAGGTAGGGTAGAGGGGCTTATATTCTTTATCTTGGTGTCCCCATTGGTTTCGCTAGTGGGGAAGGCACCCTCAACTCTCTCTCTATTTCCTCTGTCATTTCAGTTTTTAGACATTGGTTCAGTATGAATGGGTTCCTCTTCTTCTTATTCCCCTGTAGATTCTTCAAATATGTCAAGTTCCTCACCTAAAGGTTCCTCTAGTTCACAGCAACCGAAGAAGAGGGAAGGTTGGTTGTTGGAAGTAGTAGGGGTATTTGGCAGGACTTTCCCTAAATTGTCCCTATTCCTACGAGGCATGAAAGGAAATATTTTTGGGTTTGTTTTTATAAGATTTTTTTTAAGCTGGAAAGTACTTTGCAAAAATGAAATAGTTGATTCAATGAAAACTACTGACAAAAAAAAAAAAAAAACTACTTGCAGAATGGAAAGGAAAGTAGATAATGACAACTAAAAGAAAGGAAGATACTAGATTACTTTTGTAGAAATAAACTAATGGCAGAAAATTGGAGACTATAAATAGAAGAAAAGAAATCAATAATCACATTCTACTTAGACACCTCCACGACAATGGCGGAAAAAAGTGATGAGCGCCAGTATTGCAGCAAGGATGCTGCAACTCCTGGGCTACCAAATTTACTTATCAACCCAGGGTTTGTACAAACTTGGAGGTGATAGTGCTATATGTTGAAAATAGCAACAAGAAATGCTAAAAATAGAAGTGCTAAAAATAGCACTACTATAAATAACATTTCGGGATACACTCCAATTTTAGTTAGTCCCTAAACTAAAATTGAGAATTAAAATTGGAATTTGATCTTAGTAGTTGTTTATAAAATAATTAATTAATTCATCTTGAATTAATTAGTTTTAGGAAATCAAACATCAAGTCTATGTGAAGACATGCAACAGTTTCCCCATTGATTGAGGAAGTTATCCCTTGATTAAAGGCGATCAAGATGAGTTGTACTTTGAGTTGTAATTAGTTAGCTCAGTTAACTGAGTTAAGTCCAGTTAGATTAGTTCAAATAGTTTGTTGAACTAATCGTGAGTTCAGTTAGTTAATGCATGCATGCATGTAACTGCTGCACTTTAGATAACTAAATATTCTCTCATAAATAACTCATGAATGTCAGTTCAGTCAAAGATCCAGTTGAGATCAGATGATGGGACAGTGTACTATCAGTTACAGGAATATTCTATTGAGGATATCTCTTGCATGAAAAATGAATTCATTCCTTGGATATTGCGCATTACTTTTGAGTTTGATGAGTCTGTGATGAGGCCAATTCACACAGGTGGCAGCATTAGACCCCAAGAGAAACTGTGCAAGGAAATAGGAGGCTTGGAGGGCTGAGGCAAGGCATATGTTGGTGTCTATTCAGTCTATGAGTTGTATGGTTGGATTGTGCTGAGAGCTAGATAGCATATGAGCCAAAGCTTTGTATAATGCAAACATATTTCCACTTGTATGATAATACAAAGATCGAGGTTTTTAGCTGAGGTTTTCCCTAGATTCTTCTTCTATGTTCATGTGTGATTGCTTTCTCATTCTCAGTTATATGTGTTCTATTTGATCTTTCTCAAAATCAATTAAGCTTCCGCAAGTTTGTTGTAGAAGTAGATCTTGTATTTTTCTTTAGTATATTGCATAATTTGTTGATCTATAATAGGAGTTTCTACATTATATGCACAAGTAAAAGTGAAGGTCCTGCTGGTTGTCATTATTCATCAACTGAGAGACCCTAGGGGTTCCAAGCTAGACTTCTATAGTGTCAAAAGAAGCTTGATTCTTTGATGGAAGAAGAGAAAATTTATTCTAGGATAGCTACTCTACTGCAGTAATGAGGAAACCAACAACATGTAATGCTAAATCACACCACATCTTAATTAACCATTTAAACAGCTATAATAAGCAGAATTTCTAAATCAACACTAACCTAATGCTTCTATCTAAGTTACAGAAATAAAGAGAATCAAACCATACTTATGTGTGAGTAAGAAAACTAAACTAAATCTATTTTCACTTTTTTGGTTTTCTTTGGTAAAATTAAGCATGCAATTTAATTGTTCTTGTGGATGTGACAGGTGGATGGAAGGTGGATGAGGATGGCTAGAAGGTTTAGGGAGTGGTTGGATGGTGTGGAAGGGTCCTAGGAGATTTTTTGTGACATCCTAGAGGTTCCCCATCAATTCGGCCTCAAAACAAGCTATTTTAGGAAAATCTACATGATGTACTAGAAACCTATAGGATGATCTTGTAGGAATCACATGAAACCTACAAGATACAACCGAGAGCTAATTGTGAGGTTTTGGAGGTGTTGGGAAGCTTGGAAAGGGTGTGTGATGAGTGGGATAGGGTGTTAGAAGGTCCAGGAACACTCATGAGTCAATATCCAAGAGAAGAGATGGATAGATTCACTCAATGTGTCTAGGGGAATTTCAATAAAAAGGGGACAAAAAAAATAATGAGGGTGATGGTGGAACAAGATATGGTTGAGGAGGAAGATGGATGTTGGCAATGAACTCTAGACCTCCTCCTGAAGTACCTGCAATGCTTAAAACGTGTGTGTCTTCCAAGAATTATGCAACAAGATACATTCTCATAAACTAGAAAAGCATGAATCAATTTCGCATATTATGAATGAAGAAAGTGCTAAAGGGAATGAGAACATGAGTGAGATCTTATTACAGAAAGATAGTGATGGAAAAAAATGACAATTTAATGAACCAAGTACAAAATCAAGATAAAAAACTCCAAAGATCATGCAAGAACTAGAAATCTTTGTTTTTGGGGTTGTTGAAGGGTCTCTTCCTCATGTCATGGTCCCATAGGGAAGAGGTGAGGCCAAGACACTTGCTAAAAACCTTAAGGTGATATTTTTCTCCTTGCTAACCTGCTAATTGAAAGAAGGCACAAATGGAAGCAAACTAAAATACAACCAATCTACTCTACACTGTTGTAATGGAAATTAAACTACTTAATCAAATGAACAATTAAACCATGAATCTATGCTTAAGCATACATGTACAATAAAGAGGAACCTTGGCTGCTAGGATTGGGCCCTAACACAAGAGCTTCAACCCTTTGAGTCAGCTCAGTGCTGGCTCAAAACAAAACTCATTCTTATTATCAAAACCATGGATTACATTAAAAACTATCACAAGTCTTGTAGCTCGAAAATAGACTAGATTTTTACAATAAAAAAATCCAAATCCTATTGAGGTCCTAGGCCTCTCTGCTTATACATATGAAATCTCCAATGACTTCCTTAAAATTAGGGAGGCTCGGCTCCCAAACTCGAGATAAACCGGTGTTTTGTCTTTCACTTGCTTGACTACCTTCTAGTCCTCATGATTTGGTTGTTTGCACTCCGAGCTGATGGAGGAATATTGGAATGGAGGGGTAGTAAATGAAGAGGATTTACCTCCAATAATTCCTTTCCCTTGTGAGGATAACTAGTTTGGCTAAGCTAGGAGGTGAATTAAGGCCCATATAATTACCCAATGATGAGGCTCATCACAGTGCTTCGATCATCCTCTTGGTAGATCTCACACTCACAATAAAAAATCATCTATATATTGAACCACATAATAAATCACTGTGTGAAGCCCTGTAGTTAATTAATTGGAATAATAAGTTTCACTTTCTTGGGCCTTGCCTTGAATTTACTTATTTATTCTTGGCTCATTGCAATGGATTATATCTACTCTTCCACAAAGATCAAACCTTTGGATGTAGTTCTCTTACAAATTCACATTTCGGGCAATACAACAACTTCACAAAACCCTTACACCTTTCACATTCCATATGATCCTCGTGGCTCTGATAATATTAGTGTTTCATAACTCTACATGGCCTTATGTTCAACTTAGCATATATTCTTAAGTGTCAAGTGCAAATTGCAAATCCTCCATGAAAATCTATCATAGCATTACTAGGCCCTTATGACTAAAGATGTTCTAATATCATGTTAAGAACTAACATGGGTGAGACAAGCAAGCAAGAATGGAAAAAAAAGGTTATTAGCCTATGTGTTGTTTTACGTTTACCCTATGCGTTGTTTTTAATTGATCTCAAAATTTCCAAGAAAAGATTTTAGGACTTGCATAATTTCGTGGAAAATTTTACATTTATCCTATGTTGCATGGGGACTCATACGCAACATTGTGAAATTTCAGGGACTTGGGGACCTCTAGGATACATTACAGAATTGTCAGGGACTTCGTTGGGGACTCCGGCACTTGTTTGTAGTTCTAAAGAAGTTCCGGGCTGATTTTAATGATGTTCTAGGCATATTTTGGGGACATCACAAGTAGAATTTAGGGGAGTTCTAAGCATATTTTATGGATGTTATTTCCATGTAAGTTTTGTTTTGACAATGGGCATTGTTGATTGGACAATGTGATCACCTTTCCCATCCATTTTTTTCATATTATTATCAAACCTCTATAAGTTGCAACTCAAAACATGGGTTTTGTATGATGAGTTTTGATTTAGATTTTTGGTGATCCTCCATGTCAACAGACCGTGAAATGCAACATCCTAAAAATATGATCCTTGTGATGAACGCTCTTGTTCTTCTCATTTTTAGAGTCACATATATCCAATCCCAAAGCTTTTAGTAGTGGCTTCAACACAACTGTAAAAATCAACAAAACCTATGGAGAAAGGAATTCTTTTAACATAAATTTCATAAGGGAAGAAATAAATGTGAGGAAAGAGAAGAAGTTATAGAAATTACATTCATCTCATGGACCCTTCATGAAACTTATTGCAAATTGAAAATTGCTACACTTGTGTTTTCTAAAGCCAAACTACGTTTCGCTCATTACCTAATGCCAATAGTGGAATGTCACTCTATCCCTTTCTTAATTTCCCAAGATTTTTTAAAACTAGCATGTGTAAGTGTCATGCATAATACTAAAAAGTGATTACGAGCAACTACAAATGCTTATGGTTAGTTCTATTTTTTTCATAATTTTTATTTAATATTTTTTTATTGTTGTAATTTTATTAGTAGTAGTAGAAAAATAGGATGTAGGTGAATGAAAAGAAAGGGAGAACAAATGGTAATTTATAAGCTTCCTTCATTGATTTGAAGATGACTAATCTATCCTTCAAGGGGCTAAAGTGACCATAGAACTAAGTCAATGCCCTTTGAGGTAGCTCAAGGGAAGGGATTATTGTTGGTATTATTGTAGTCATCAATATGCCATCCCTTAAAAAGATCAGGGATGCCTTCTAGCATCCTCAAGACCCGTCACCATCCCTGCCATTCCCCATCCTAAAAATCAATGCAACATTTCATTTCTTGAAAATGATTACTTTCAAAATGTTTTTTTGAAGTGCTTTGTTAAATTCAAGACACAAATTATGAGCAGCCTTGAGTGGCCAGGCACAAGAAGTGGGAAATGGCCCGAGGAAAATTTAAACTAGACAACATCTAGATTGCATAACATATCACAACTCTCTTCATCTATGTTCTTCCATATGCTACTACCTTACAGTGTGTCCTTTGCAACATCTAGTGGAATTGCTAGTTATGATTAATTATTAGTTGGATGATAGAGATGCAACTTCTATGAAATATACTAGAATATTCATAGTAGTATTTACATATAGAGGTTCATGTTTATCTTAATTAATTTATCTCAAAGAAAATTATCAAAGAAAATGCATATCAATATGTGCCATATGGTTAGGCTTTATTGAAAAACCATGGTATTGGCCCATGGTATTGTAACAAAAACTATTTACAAATCAAGAATTTGTATGAATCTCCTTGGTTATATATATATGATTGGCTAACTTCTTCAATTAAGGTTACAATTTTAATTAATTTTATAAATTGTATCATAAAGTGTTTTGATTTTTATTATGTATTGATGCTTAATAAAATTTATCAAACATTTGATTTATAAAACTAAACTAATAACTACTTAATAGTTTTAAGTGATTAAAAAATAAATAAAAACTTACCATCATTTTTTATCTATATAATAAAAATCAATAATATATAGCAATACTAACATTAATTTGTTAAAATAATATATGAATTATATTTTTATATAAATGATAATAAAATAAATTATCTTATATTTAGAAGAGCAATTTAGTAGTAATGCGAAATATAAGTAAGTAGTAATAAAACCCCATACAACATAAACGTGAAGAAATAAGAAAACATAAACTTAAAGAAATACGGAAATAAGATTTAATGCAAAGTTTTTAAAATATATAAATGAAAATTTATATTTTATTTAAACCATACAACCATAAAAAAATATGGAAGTCAAATAGTCAAAGTTTAAATTAACAACATTTCATGGAATATGGACTAGTTAAAGTTTAAGCTGACAACATCTCAAAGAACATCTTAGCACTGCATCTTATGATAAATTAATTACACCCTTCAAATAACACCATATATTATTAATGAACCTAGCATTGTATATTTGATTAAGTCAATATACATATATTTGTCATAGAGAATATCTAGTTATATTTAATTTATCTCGAGAATTTTTTTAGAATAAAAAAAAATATATTAAAATTAATCAAATTATTGAAAAATATATATATAATTAGGATATTATATGTTGTATTTTTTTTAATCAATTTATCTCAACTTAATAGTAATGTAACTAGAAATTGCACCAGATGTTGCAAAAGGAATATCGTACATAAATTCAAGAAGAATCACATGATATATAAAAAATTATTGAAGATAAAAAAATATTAAACAAAATGTCATTAAAACTAAAGATAAAAAGAAATCACTTACGTCAATTTGCAGTTCTATAACCTTTAAACATAAATTGCTTCTTAATCTTCAAAAATAACTTTTAAATTCAATAATGAATATTTAATAGATTTTAGAAATACAAATAATATAATAAATAAAATAATATTAATTCACTAACCATAACATAAAAATTTAAACATAAATATCTCCGCTCAACACTAACTTGAATTTTGATTCTCCACCACAATATCAGAGTGAAATCATAATCAATAATAACCAATATGATATAATAACATATTTAATGCGGAAGTAGTACGTTTAAATCTGAATTATTGGTATCCCTCTATAATCGTTTCCTCCCTCATAAAATCAACTTGTATGAGCCAGTACACGTGCAAAATAGAATTTGTTTTTTAAATGGCTGCCACCTTTTCAGCTTCTTGCAGCTCAGTAAACAACATCTCCATTGATTGATTTTAAATAAAAAAATAACAATTTTAAAACAGTACTATTAACCTGACAATGAGAATAATTTGACCTATAACTTCCCCATTCAAATAATTAATAATGTAAATTTTATTTATAATTACATAAATAAACAAGTGCTGCATGCAGCCCTTGCGATAAGTGAATGGGCCTCCCTCAAGCATAAATGAATAAAGCTTTTTTTTATTTGTGCACTATTTCTAGTGCTTTCGATAAAGAAGCTAACTAACATCAATTTGTAAAGCTTTTTTTTATTTGTGCACCATTTCTAGTGATAAAAAAGCTAGCTAACATCAATTCATGTGGTTGGGTGCTGCTCAAGACGATCATACTATTAAACTCAAAACCAGAGGGAAGACGTTCTGAAGGGGCAGGCCGAAAGCTTCGTCCATGTTGAACCTGTACGGGTTTGGTGGCACATCCCAATCTAAAGCATGGAATAAGGAACCAAGCTGGCTCATTTGGAAATGGAGGAACTCTATCATTTTCCAAGATGCAAAAAGGCCGGTGTCTGCTCTTCTTAGCTCCGTCAAAGCCTCCTATCTCTGAGCTTCCTGCTCCAGCTTCTGTTTTGTCAACTGTTTATTTCTTCTGATAAAGATCGGGCTTTCTCTCTTTCGGATCTAGCTGTTTCAATGTTCTTCTCTTCCTTTCTCTCTGCCTGTACATGGTCGTTCCTGTCCGGTACTGTACATGACAGTGTTTTTTTTCCTCTGTCTCCTGTCTCTCTGTATCTTCTGCTGTTTTTTTTGGGAACGATTTCTAGTTTTTCATGTTGATGGTGCAGACATACTGCTATTGTCTCATCGAAAATGTCTGGATATCTGCTGTAATGGGTCTCGGGGATACCTTTCTGTCTGAAGCTATGTCTGTAAATAGGAGTCTCTTCCTCTCGTTTAATCCTGTCTTTGCCTGTTTTTTCTTGACAACACCAGTTATGCTGTTTATAATGTCATTTCCACGTTTCGGGATTCATGGTTTAGTTGAAACGCCAGTTGTTTAGGTTTTAAGTCTATGCTTGTCTTTGCCTGTTTTTAGACAGCGCAATTATGCAATCTTTATATCTCAAAACGTTTCGGGCTTCATATCACAGTCGAACATCTGCTGCTCGGGTTACATGTCCATGTTGGCTTATCCTATGTTCAGGATTCTCGGGTTTCACCAGGCCTCTCTCTGCCTGGAGTAATATATGTATATGGAGTCTACATCTCTTGACTCATTCACTGATTTATCCTCTGTTCAGGGTTTATCCTCTGTTCAGGTTTCTTGGGTTTCAACAGGCCTCTCTCTGCCTGGAGTAATTTATGTAAATGGAGTCTTCATCTCTTGACTCATTCCTATCTCGCTGTCTGTTTTTCTTTGTCGAAACATCTGTTGCTCGGGTTTCATGCCCATGTTGGTACTTCCTCTGTTCAGGCGTTCTCGGGTATCAACAGGCCTCATCTTCTCTCTGCCTGGAGTATTTTATGTATATGGAGTTTTCTTCTCCTGACTCTTTCCTATCTCGCTGTCTGTTTTCTTGTCGCCTGTAATCGACAGTGCTTGTTCGTTGATGCCTATTCCAGCTTGTTCAACAGGTTTGCCTGAAGGTCTATGCTGTGTCGAGGCTTCATATTCAGGCCTTCGTTCTCTCGGGCCGGCCTTTCTTTTTGTAACTCTGCTTCTTCTGAAGCAGCTTATATTTCCAGAATATATCATAACGATTTTTTCTTCTGAGAAAAAGATTGCTTTTCAATAACTTGGGGTTGTTGATTAGTTCCCCGAATGTCCATTCGATGATGATGCTGGACTTGTTGGTTCCTGTTGTGGATAAATTCCGAAAAACAAAGAATGTATGGAATAAAAATGCATCGATTAATGTTATTTTTCAAACAATATCTATACACGTCTAAAAGATCCCATAGTAGATCTACCTTAGAAAATTGAGTTAAAAATATTGATTACTTCAGAAAATTGAGTTAAAAACATCCTTAAACAATATATTTAATGCTTAGAGTAGATCTACCTCCGAAAATTGAGTTAAAAATATCCTTAATCAATATATTTAATGCTTATGGTTTCGGTTCGTTTTTAATTTTAAAATTTTAAATTATAAAAACTATAGAGGATTATTAAATCAAACAAACGCTGCATGCAATCTGGTGGCCCTGCCGATAAATAATTTTGTTTTGAAATTTACGAAGAAAATAAATGTTAATTTTGCTTCTTAACATATCTCCGAGTATAATGGTGACTATTGCCCATATATAAGGTCTGTAAAACATGATCTTGATGACAGGGAATGATTTTTCATTCAAGAATGTTTGGACAGAGAATGTTTTTCCATTCCAAAATGCCTACATAAATTCAATAATGCCTAAATAACATGACAATATTTCAGCAACACTTTCTTGAGATGAATAAAAATAATGGTAAATAATAATCAAAACTTATAATTTTGAATACTTATGTTTTCATTTCAAAGTGTGGTGGATGCATGCTAGAAGTTAATTGCTTTGAAGAAGCCAAGAAGGGGTATATTTTTCACATTGGAAGCCTTTCATGCGAGTTTCTGTAATTTCCTTTGTTATTTTTGTTATTCTAGTTTTGATTATATTAGTTTGTATTTATCAGATCGTTGTTATTGTATTAATATTCATTGTAGAATACAATCTTATAGATTTCTTTTAGTGGCAGCTTTAGGGTCCTCCAAAGACTACAAATTTATTGATGGTATTTGGCTTCTTGAAAAGATGAAATAAACTGGTTGTTTTGAGATAGTTATACCAAGTATCAATCTTTGTATTTAGATATGTAATATTTTTATAATAATAGATTGAAAGCAGTTTTTCAGAAGAAGAAAAATATGACATTGTATTTATTTTAAATTTTCATTTGCAATTAAAACAAAACCTATTCTATATTCAATATGACCTGAAAATTTTATTTACAATTAAAAAAAACTATTCTATATTCAATATGACCTAATATATGATAAAAATTAAGCTTGTTTAGGAAAATAATCAATTATTAACTAACTGAGATCATAAAAAATGGTATGTTTGGTTTTTATAATTATTTATTTCAAGAATCAGATATGATATAAAAATCGGAAAAAAATAAAATTACTAACTTTTATATTAAAAATAGTTTTTTATATAAACCTCCATTATATACGTGATTTATTATAGATATAAAGACACACAGTGTAGGAAAAAACTTGGGGCAAGCATTTAGGGAATGCATGCAACCCACCTGTCACATCATTGCTATTTCATAACCTCATAAACTCTTCCTAATTTCTTAAGGGATGTGTGTGTCCTCTCTTGTTAGTCTGTCTCGATTATATTTCATATTATAAAGAGCATCAGCATTTACATTAAAGTAGGTTGTATATTTCACACATGTACATTAGCTTATGTTGGAAATGACGTTATTTAACGGGTTTGCTATGATAACTCTATGGATGGAGGCACTTTGAATTCCGATAATGACTCAGAGAAAAAAATTGGGACGCAGCAGTTCCTTCAGCTCAATGAGAGCGTGTTGAATGACCATCAAAATATCAGTACCAGTCTTCTGCACGCGGCTTTCACAAAGGTGATTTATCATTAATTTCCGGCAGCACTGCAGCAAGTTAACATTTTAGCAATTTGATTAGGGAACTCCATGGATGGAGGCACTTTGAATTCCGATAATGACTCAGAGAAAAAAATTGGGTTCCTTCAGCTCAAGGAGAGCGTGTTGAATGACCATCAGAATATCAGTACCAGTCTTCTGCAAGCGGCTTTCACAAAGGTGATTTATCAATAATTTCCGGCAGCACTGCAGCAAGTTAACATTCTATCAATTTGATTAGGGAAATTTATTTTTTTGTTACTAATTACTAGTAATCATTTTTATAACGAAAACAATTTTGAAGAAGCATAACCAAATTCTCTGATAACACTTTAGGAAATTAAAAGAAGAAAGATGAAGAAATCAAATACCTGTTGAAACTGCTTTACACGGGTGAAGCTCTGAAGCATCTGAGCACCTGCATCTATCCGGTGGGATCCCACGGTGCGTGGCTTCCCTGGCACATCTTCTGGGGTTGAAGCTATGTAACTAGAAGGTAGATAATAATATGGAAATTAAGGGACTAACAAACATATATGAGAGTTGAATTAACTTTATAAATTACATTATAAATATCAGAATTAATTTTATGGTGCTTACCATTGAACAATTTTAATAGAAGTTAAATGTTGGTCAAACATTAACACAAAAGTATGGCTAAGAATGGATCCAGTGTAAGGAACCTTCTCAAAGATCACAATATAGAAATTGTACTTAACTAATACTCTGTAAATATAGTCAAAACAAATTCGATATGAACCAAAAAAAGAAAGTAGAATGTACTATGACAACGAAAGTTGTCTCTGTCAAAAAATATAGCTAAGTTGCCGAAGGCAACCCCTGAAGAGCAACCGGGTGGGTAACAATTAGGAAAATGGGTACCTGTAAAAATTTACAAACAACGATTTAATGAGAAAATTGTACACCACCGAAATTGGGGTTACCAATAAGAATGTAAACAAAAATCTTTTAACCAGAGAAGGACTTCACCTAATATAGAAGCAAATAACCCTGCTATCCAACTAGAATATATAGAAGAAAAACAAACTCCATTATATGCGGAAATGTTAAGACTGTAATGCCTGAATGAAAGAGAATTCAATATGAAATGATAGTCTGAAGTATTTTATGTACTATGGTCATATAAAAGTTAAGGCTAGAAAAAAAAAATACGGTAGAGAGAAAAAAAAAATAGTTTAGGTGCCATTTCTTGTATCATAAATAAAATTAATGAATCTTCCTTTCTAAATTCGAAGAAACGAAGTATAAACCTAGAAAGTTATGATAAGGAAAACAAATTAATCCCCTATAACGCTAAATAATGGTCACAGGGAAAAAGACTTGGAATCCCTGAGGGAAATTGCAGTCTGTATAATGAAGACATTATAACAAAATGTAAAAGCTATGGAAACAATCTTCATATCCAAAGTTTCAAATCAAAGAGAAATTGGAAGGGTCCAGAGAAACCTACCGAAAAATCTGTACAATGCACTCGTAGAGTAATAGATTCTAAACTATGCCCGTGGCTTAAAGGTTTTCATAGAAGTCGTTGAACCCTTGTGGTTACAGCCACAAAGAGTTGACTGAAATTTAAATTAGGAAAGCAAAGACTTGGGGTTTACCCAATTTAAAATAAACTACTCACTAAACTAAGATCAATGTAGATTAACTTTGTGAGAGGGAAAAATAACCCATTGAACAAAATCTTCAGGACCGAGCAAAAAATCCTTATCATAGAGAAGTTAACCATAGAACTTCTTCGAAAACATTGGGAAATGAGGAATGATGGTAAATTACCTGTTGATTCCTAGTGGATGTTCACATTCCTTTTTGTGAGAAGTTTATATAGCAGTCATATTCCTTACAGCTTGTCATTTCAAAGGATTAGCAAGCCAGACCAAAAAAAATGATATGCCAAATACATCATAGAAGCATAGAAGAGATGTTATTGTTACAAGAGAGTTTTGTAAAACAGCAGAACCAAAAACGATGAGCTTTCACGCTTGTGTGTCAAATCTTTCTATTGTATCCATTTTATTGCAGAGATGCGTTTTCATTTGCTCTACGAACCTGTAGCAAAGACCTTCGTCTTAGCCTCTACCTCAAGGGTGGAAGTGCATTTCAATCCCCTGTGGTGTTTTGTTAGTGATGTTGAAATGATTGTCGATATCAATACCACCAACAGAACGCTCTCTTGTTGAGCAACCTGCATAGCAACGACCATTTTTTTACTAACTCTGAGCAATTAAATTTGTAACAGAGCCACTGATGGACAATAAAAAAAACGATGTTCGGGATGGATGGATACCACATCGAGGAAACTGACTCATGGAAACACAATATTTTGAAGTAGCAGATACCTCTATGATTCCAGATTTCCAATTGAAGAGAGATGTAGCTTTACCGAATGGAGCTTCGCCAGTGTATCGGACTAAATTCACAAATTCATGCTCTATCTCTGGTTTAACATATTTAACTTCATACTACGGCTTTCTACCAGTCAGCAGCCTCAACTGTGTAACCAAGGTAGGGAATGTTATGACGCCTCTGCATACTTCAAACATCTGGAAATTGCAAGAGGGAGGACATTGCATGCAGGACACAGAAACTTTGCATAAAAAAACTGTTGCCATAAAATAGAAAAATATAGAACTCGGAAATTTTGAAGACATAAACCTTTGGATATAAGTGCGAAGTGGAAAAAGTATAAAATTTGGAAATGTTGAAAGCATATAAAACTTTGGATATAAGTGGGAGATGGGGAAAAATATGTCTCGAACGGAGCGAAGCCTGCAATAAGAGGTCGAAACACAAACTTTGGATAAAAATTTATTGAGCAGAAAATTTTATTTCAAACATTGGCTTAAACCTGATATGTACGGGAAATTTTACTTGGTCAAAGCTAATTAATAGCTGGTCAACGATCGATTGATTGCTAATAGTCCCAGGCAGGGACTAATAAATATAACTCCCGAATTTCAAATAATTATAATGTCATTTTTTTATAATTACATCAAATAAATATATAAATAAACAGTGATTTTAAGAAGTTTATTCAGATGAGATGAAAATAATTTTGAATCAACTCCGGATTCAAAAAAAAAAATATAATTAATATAAATTAAATAAATAAAACAACAAATTTAATTATAATTTAGGAATGTATAAAAAAAATGAGAATGAGAAAATAATTTGAATTTAAGTATTGAGAGGATTTTAGAGTGTATTATATTAGATATTATTTTTTGGGATTCAACTACATTAAATGAGTCATTTATCTATGACCATTTCCATGATAGGTAGTTGTAATTGAGTAATCTCTCATGATTTTTTTAGTAGTCCACTTAGCACTCATTGTATCGAGTGATGCTCATAGGGGAAAAGAAGTGAGATTGAAACTAGTGAAATGAATCACATCGCGTCAATGAACACTTCTAGGGCTTGCACCCAATAACGAGGACTTCTCGAGAGGTCAACGATCCTATATCGCCTCTAAGTGGGGTAGCAAGCTAAGTGGGCTTGATTGTGGGGAAAACTCCACAGTTAAGCGCGCTTGAGCCAAAGGCGAACTGGGATGGGTGACCTCCCAGGAAGTCCCGGTTACTGAGTGCAAGCCCTGAAAGTGTTGATTGACGTATGTGATCATTTCACTAGTTCCAATCCCACTTCTTCACCCCTGTTAGCATCACCCGATGTAATGAGTGCTAAGTGGATTATTCAAAAAATCATGAGAAATTAGTCAGTTTCGACTACCTCTCATGGAAATAGTTATAAATGAATGACTTACCTAACATAGTTGATCCCAAAAAATGATATCTAATATAATGCACTGTGAAATCCCCTCAATACTTAAATTCAAAAGAGTGAAGGGAACTCTACTTGAATGGTTCATGAGACAAAATACTTGCTAAGGTTGTGCAAATGTGGTAGCAAGCTAAGTGCTCTTGATTGTGGGGAAAAATCCACAATTAAGCGCGCTTGAGCCAGAGGTGATTTGAGATGGGTGACCTCCCAGAAAGTTCTGGTTGCCTGGTGCAAGCCCTAGAAGTGTTGATTGATGCTATGTGATTCATTTCACTAGTTTCAATCCCATTTCTTCACCCCTGTGAGCATCACCTGATGCAATGAATGCTAGCTAGACTATTCAAAAATTCATGAGAAATTAGTTGGTTATGACTACCTCTCATGGAAATGGTCATAGATGATTCACTTACTTAATGCAGTTGAATCCCAAAAAATGATATCGAATATAATGTACTGCGAAATCCCCTCAGTACTTAAATTCAAAAAAGTGAAGGGAACTTTACTTGAATGGTTCATGAGGCACAATACTTGCTAAGTTTTTGCAAATGGGGTAGCAAACTAAGTGGTTTTCATTGGGGAAAAATCCATAATTAAGCGCTCTTGAGCCAAAGGCGATTTGGGATGGGTGACCTCCTAGGAAGTTCTGGCTACTGAGTGCAAGCTCCAAAAGTGTTGATTGATGCTATGTGATTCATTTCACTAGTTTCAATCCCACTTCTTCGCCCCTATGAGCATCACCCAATGCAACGAATGCTAAGTGGAATATTCAAGAAATCATGATAAATTAGTTAGTTACGACTACCTCTCATGGAAATGGTCGTAGATGAATGACTTACTTAATGCAATTGAAAACAAATGATATCTAAAATAATTTGAATTATGATTCAAGAACTCAATTAATTAGTTTGGAAGGATTATTGCAAATTTTACTTATGACTTTATATCCAATTAATTAGTTTAAAAGAATAACTAATAATGTTTGAGAAATTCTATATAAGGATTAGGTAAATTGAATGGATCAATTAACAATCATGAAAAAAATGAAAAGATAAAAATGATAATAATGGAAAAGATAAAAAATGATTGGAAATAAGGATAGCGAGGAAAATATTTATGATGATATAGTATAATTAAGGGTTGAAAGAGACAAAAGCGGAAAGATATATACGAGTAGATAATACAAAGAAAATAAGGAAGGGGGAGGGGTAACAAAGATAAGAAGAAAAGAGAGAGACAAAGGTAGAGGAATGGATTTAAATCAAGAGAGAGACAAAGGGAAGAGATAGAAAACAGGGAAGGGAGAGAAAAGGATGTATTAATGAAAGAGGTGGTGGGTAAGAGGTTTCCATGAGTCACTAAGCTTGTACCCATAATCTCTATTGAAGTTATTTGGGTGCTTTTTGATTTCTAAGGCTCCACGAATAAGGCGAGTATACTAGAAAGGGACAGGGGCAAGGATTTTTGTTTGGTCAAATTGATAAGGTGTTTGGTATTGAAGGAATGTTCACCCAAAGCTGACTTTAAAACAAAATTGTGGGCAATATCGATCTTGTCCTTCTATAACCAGGCTTTAAAGGACTTACCATTTTGGGCAATGTAGGACTTGCCACAAGAACAAGGAATTTGGTTAGACTTTGAGGCCAAGCATTGGTTCAAGTTTATCTTTGGGAGATCTAAATAACTGGTGTAAGCTTTTGTTGGGTTTAAATAAGGTTTCGATGTTCTTTTTTGTTAAGAAATTTGAAATGATATTAGTGGTGTTGTTTATGTAAGGAAGAGAAATAAGAACCTTGGGAGGGGGAAGGGGTTCTTTGAAGTGGTGATGAGAGCACAAAGATTTAAAGGTTTTGCTGATTTGGGTAGTATAGTAGCCGTCCTTAATGAGGGATTTGGTTAGGTGAGCTCTCTTGGTGGCTAGAAATTGTGAATCATAATTATTTTAAGGCTATACTGAAAAGAATTTTAAGGATGACTATGCATAGGGTGATGATGAGAGTTAGCATGGAGATATTGGTTAGTGTGCTTTTTCTTATGATAAACTTAGAAGGAAAGTGAACCATCAGAGAGACAAGTAACAATGACATCCAGGAAGAGTAGGGATGAGCACTCTTGTAATTCCATTGCAAATTGGATATGCGAGGAAATATTTTTGAGGTGATGAAGAAAAGCATGGAGGGATGGAAGCCCATGAAGCCACACTATGAAAGTGTCATCAACAAACTTGTACCAACATTTGGGTTTCTGATGCCAGGAATTAAGGACCTTAGACTTGAAGTGCTCCATAAAAATATTTGCCACAACGAGAGATAGGGAAGACCCCATTGTCATTCCTTCCATTTGTTCATAGAAAATACCATTGTGGGAGAAGAAGCTAGAGGATAGACAAATTTTAATAAGGTTAAGCGTTTCAAGATTGACCAACTTGGATATTAAATCTAAAGCTTTAAGAAAAAGGATTTTGGTAAAGAGGAAGATGAGATCAAAGTTTACCAAGATGCCATTGGGTTTAAGATGAATGGATTTGGAATTTTGGATGAAGTGGGAGGAATTTTTAATGAAAGAATAAGATGTGATAAGAAAGGGTTGAATCTTGGTGGCTAGGAAGCAAGAGAGTGCATGAGTGGGGGCTACATTAGCACTCACTATGGCTCTCAAGGGGATATCCTTTTTATAAATCATTGATTACCCATAGATTCTGTGTGTCATAGGATGTTGAGGGATGAGCCCCTTCTAAGTAAGAGGATAAATGGATGAATATTTGATGACTTAGATGACCAAGTTAGTGACATAATTAATAGGATTTTTAGGGAGAAGTTTGTAAGCAGAGGTTTCCAAGAGCCCATGAATCTTAGCTTCATAATCAGAGGAATTCATTATAACTGAAGTGTTCCCTTTATCCACTTTTAGGATCAAAATGTCAGGTTTCTTGTTAAGGTATTTGATGGTAAGGAACTCCTCTTTAGACAATTTAGGTTTGGGGGTTTCACTTTCTTTAAAATTCTCCCACATTCATATCTAATTTCATGTGCTTCATGAGACAGAAAGCCATTAGTGATGGACTCAGTGGAGCATAAAATGTCCTCTATGGGGATTTTATGGGTGGAATAGCATACTTGAAACCATTTTCAAAAATATAAAGAGTGGAGGGATTAAGGTTCACCGAGGATAAATTAACAATAGTTGAGGAAATAAAATGAGTTGCATAACTTCAAATATGTAGAATTTTCTTATAGATTCACAAGCTCATCCTATGTACTAAAGCATATAATCCATATTTGAACATGAATGCATAAAATTACATATATAACTGTAAATAAAAAGATGTATCAGAAATAACACTTCATTTCATTAATGTAAAATACTGAAATATGCTTACAAATAGAAATGGAAATAAACCAGCTAGGGCGATGGTAGCTTATCTATGAGAAGAGATGTGGTGCTTACATGCCTCTAAATTATCTTACAATAAGGCTTGAAGGCCTGTGTATTGTTGAGAAACAATGGAAAATCCTAAAAATCCAAAAACCTAACCCTAGGAAATGAAGCGCCAAACTATGGGCCCCATTTTGGGTAAATTGGTACATCAACTTCTCGGGGTCATAACTTTGGGATAAGATCTTCGTTTGACATGCGCAATACCTAGTTAGAAATATCTATCCAAGGACTAAAACTTTGAGATGAGGAACATCAATCCATGGACCCAAGTTGCTCCCAGTTTTCCAAAAAAACGTCATTTAGGGCCTCAAAAAAGCTCCGAAAGTTCAAGACCTGAAAAACTGCCAAAAATAGTAAATTGTGCTACAATTAAGGAAACTGAAAAACTGAAAGAGACAGTTGTGGGGGTCCAAGTGGGATATGTAGGTGGCCACCAACATCCACATTGATCATTCCTCTCCCCTTAGGAAGCAATGGCCCCCATTGAATTGAGTTCCTCCATCATATGAGGAAACTTCTGCTAAGCTTGGTCCTTGGTGAGTTGTTACACAACCTCTCATGTGTCCAGTAATGGTGGGAAGCATGGTCGAGGGCAGTACATATTGAACACTCGGTGCAAGAAAAGGAATGGGGCAATGTTGTGTTCCAAAGCATCGTTTCCCTCAGCCTTAGTAATGGTGTAAGGACCACATCAGAGTGATCCGAGCTTCTAATGGGCTCTTGTAAGGCGTTCCTTCTGCAAGTGCAACCAAACGTTTTTGCCCACCTAAAACTTGTGTGGTCCCTGATGTTGATCATGGTTGCTTGTACTTGGAATTTTCCATAATGGAGCGATGATATATCGACCCGTTGGGTAGAGTTTCTCTAGGAGTCAAATCGAACGAATGCTTGACCTGATAGTGCAACGGTACCCCTGTGGGTGAGGAGAAGATGTTCCTGTATTCTTTCATAACCATATTGCTCTGTTGTTGTTGCTGCTTGGAGGAACCCTTCGTGAGGGTCCTAGATGTGGTGACGATCTTCCCTTACTCTAGGAGCAAACCAAACAGAAAATGAATTTCATATTCTGGGAGATGAGCTTATTGCATTTCTTAGCAGTGATCAAAGAGGCAGCGGTAGGTGGGGCTACCTCCGGTATCATGCATAATGAATTACCCAAATAAATAATAATAGCGCAAGGCCTTAACTCATACATAACATGTCACTTCCACAAGTATGGTTGGCCTAATAATACATCACAAACATCAAGAGGTGCAACATCACACAATACCTCATCTGTGAAGGGCTTGATGTTGTAGGGAAGGCGACACTTCTAGTGGAGTCAAAGATCTCGTCCTTGGTGAAACCACCCAATACTGTACGATTGTGGGTGTAGTGTAGTCGATAGGCCCAACCGCTTCACGACCTTTGCTGAAATGAGGTTCTTTTGGCTACCACTATTGACAATGAATTGGAGTGGTGAACCCTTCACCCATATTTGCGAGTGGAAAAGATGCTCCCTCTCTTTTGGCTATTTGTGCTCATTCTTCTAGAACTTGGTGGTGACAACTTGTGAGCTCCATTATTGCAGCAATGATGCTACAAGTCCTAGGGCTCCCTTCTTTACTTTTATCAACCCAGTAGTTCATAAAAAACTTGGAAGCGACGATGTTGTATGCACAAGTACTAGCTCTTACTGCAAGTTGACGCTTGATCAGCAGGCGCAAGTTCACTAGGAGCTTAAGTCAACTTCTATGAGTTCTCAGAAGAATCTTTTACTATGATGGCAGAAGAATAATTCTACACGGGCTATTCTACTTGCAGAAAGAGAATGAAAATTGAAATGGAACTCAAACCCTAGCAAATCCTAGCAAACCCTAATCGTGCAAGAAAAGAGATGGAAACTACTGAAATGGGTGCCATTGATTACTGAAAAGGTAAATTCCATTTATTCAAGCTACTTCTGAAGAGAAATGGAAAGAAATCATCTTTTTACAATTTTGAGTATTTTTTGTGGATTTATTATGCTTGTGATTTGACTAATTGTGATTATGCAGTGGTTTGGTGGCAAAGGAAAATGGAGTTGGCTTTTGAAGATGATGAGGAAGGTGTGGGGAGGTCCTAAGATGTCCCTAGCACCCTTCTAGAGACTTCCATTATGATCAGACTTCGAAAAATCACTTGCATAAACTTCTACAGGAGGCTGCAGGGGATCTAGAAGAGATTCTACAGGAAGATCTATAGGAGGAGGCCGGACGTGGTTTTTGGGGGGTTTGAAGGTGGAATATTGATGGAAAAATGGAAATGATGGTTGGATGAAGGTGTTGAAGGGTATAGGAATCTGTTGGTGAAGATCGGGAATGAAAGAGATGGTTGGATTTGTTCAAAGGGTAAGAAAGCGACACTGTGAAAAATACATAAATTAGGACAGTTTGGCGAAATGTGGTGAATGAGTGAAGGAATCTGTGAAAGATGAGCTAGTACAGGTTGTGCTATGGAGGGATGACAAGCTAGAATGTTTTTCAAGTGAGGTGCCCACCTACTTCTTAGAACTGACCCAAGCAAGAACCGAAAAACAGTGTTTGTCTAATTTGACCTAAAAACAGTGTACTGTTGAACATAACTTTATGGACAACAAATTATGTGAGAAAGCCTTGGAAAATGAACATGAAATGGTCTAAGCATGTGAATCCAAGAAAATATCAACTTCTCCAACTCAAAACATCACACTAGCAATTGCATGAAAGGCAAAAAACTATGTTTTTGGTGGCAGTGGTAGTGCCTTGTCCCCAATTCATGGTCACAAGGAGGGAGAAAGGGGATCAAGACCAGCTGGTAGCATTTTTGGATCTTTATTTTTTACCACAACAAACTATTTAAGCAAATTAAAGCAAGAACAACTAATTTAACTATCAAAAGAAACCTATTTTACCAAAGCAAGATTTAACCTAAACAACGGAAATCAAATTTTGAATGCAAGAAAAAACATATAAATACACAAAGGAGGTGCTAGGTAGCTCGGGTTGGGCCCTAACCCAAGAGCTTCAGTCCTCTAGAAAATATCAATGCTGGTTCAAAGCTGGATTCATCCTCATTGATCAAAAAATAATAGTTACATCACAAAATTGTTTGCAAAAAGAGCTTGAAAATGAGCTGAGTACAAGACCACACAAAAGTGCAAAAATAGATTATGAAATGGCTAACCTACTGAGACCTGAAGCCTTCTTATTTATACAATTGAGGACCCACAATAATCCCCCTAAACTTAAGGAACTCGACTGTCTAAAACTGGAGATAACAACAGCTTCTACTAGACTTGCTTGGCTGCCCCTTTGGATCATCATTGTGAGCCTTTGAACTCTGAGCTGCTGGCGGAGAACTCAAGGAAGGGGTCATTAATACAGGAGACACCCCTCATATAAGTCCTCAGCCCTGTTTCCTCGATTTTGGCTACTAATCTACTGCTAAATGCCTAGTCCTTTTCCAAAAATGTCCAAAAATCTGCAATAAACACTCATTAGACTATGTGGCAAAGTGACTACCATTCACTCAATTGACATAAATATATTCAAAAACATGCACAAAACCATGGAGAATGGTGGATTAAATGAAAATAATAGGCAGAATGAGCCCATATAGTTACCCATTTCTGGGGCTCATCATCACCCCCCTACTGAATGGGTTGCTCATCCTCTAAGCAACTAATTCAGTTCTTCATCCTTGATAGCTTTAACAGTTTCCCTAACATCCCAAGCCTCCGAGGTCATTTCCTCTTCCCTATCATGAATCTTACCTTTCTATCCACTTCCTCCCATTGCTTCTATTCTTCTTCTTCCTTAACCACTTCCAATAGCCCTAAGAGTAGTGGAGGACTGAACCTAAGGCCAATCAAGTTGGCTTCCAAGTTTTGCATTGATTTTTTGTATAGGGGCACTCTCACCATATCCTCCCTCATTCTGGTTGGGGAGTGATACTCCCTGATCTTTAAGCTATATGACAATGTATTCCACCTTCTCATGCAAGCATGAAGGCAGTCATCGCCAAGTAATCTTTCCATATCTTCAAAATGAGTGATAGCTTGCGCTTGCCTTTCAACATAACCAGGGAGAACTTGAGGATTGCTTGCAAGGTGTTGATGAGTATATATGAGAGCTAAGGGTCTTCTGGTTTGGCCCTTATCATCAGGGGCTCACTTAGCTCTTTTTCCATGATCTGTTGAATTTCCACTGCTCTCTTTTCCTCATGGCTCATCCAAGAAGCCATATCCATGAGCTGTAGGTCTCCCAATGCAACATTTGGATCCAAAATATTCATATCAGGGAGTGCCAGATTGTGTAAGTAAAATTTCTCTAATTTTGCTTTATCCTCGGTTGAACTAGTAGCACTAGATGCATAAACTGGCCATAATTTTGGAATGGGATTGTGCCCCTTTGGGCCAATGTTTTAATCTGGAACTGGAGCCATTGGTCTTTGAGATATAGTGCATAGGATCTAGCTGGTTGCCTGCACTGCAAGGCCTCCATTGCCTAGCTGGCCATACAGGCCATCTGGGCTTCCTTTTCCTGCAACTGTTGTTACGACATCAACACTTCAACTGCTACCTAAGATTCTCTTTATTGTTGCTACTTTATCATCATTTCAACACCAGTCTATGGCTCTTCCTCTTGTTGTTGTTTCTCTACTGCTTCATCATCTACTAGGGAACCTTCTTGTTATTGTTGCCCTTCCAAGATTGACAACTTGTGTCCCCCTTGAGTTTCTTGTTGTTGTAACTGCTTTTTCAACAGTTCATTTTCCTCCTGTAGTTGGGCTCTTTTGATGCTCTCTAGGTACCTTACCATGCCCAACTCCCTTTTTAATTCTTTCAACTATTCTTCCATGTGTCCTATATCTTCAACTCCTTTAGATTTAAAAATTTTCATCCAGGTGTGGGTTCTGACCCTTTCTCGTTCTAATTCAAAGAAAAGAGGTACAACGAATTTTTGTGGGATGATCTTCCCACCTTCTAGAAGATTGTAAGCCTAAATTAGGTTGAGGGCTTTGTTCAGGTATCTCTGTGGCCCTACTTTCCTCTTGGACTATTCTGCTTCCTTCTCTTCTAATTTTTCAGTCTCTTTCAGTTTGGCCAGTGTTTCT
>APFE030698227.1:6955-38612 GCA_000404065.3 Pinus taeda | reverse complement strand
GAATGAAAATTTACATAAGCTTCTCTCATGCACGGTTAACCTACATATGACCCTCCATGCGCTTTAAATAGAATTCATGGACCAATCGGGTGTCAAGCCACGGATCAAGTGTCGGTAATACCGAGGAGAGAATGAACCGTCGGATCACTACATATCGTGACCGTCGGATTGTAAGTTACAAAATGTACAACGGTAAAGAAACACACTTTACCTAACTTTATACCTAACTCTATACTAGACCAAGTTGAACTTAACTATTTCCTATGTGTCGGAATATCCTAACATTAGCCCCAAAGATGGATGGCGTGATGGACCAATGGTGAAGACCAGTGAACGGCACAACCCAACCCGGCATGGATGCGGAAGGAAAGTGTCATGTTCACGAACGACTTGCTACCAATAAAGTTTCTTCTTGTTTTCTTCCCAATTTTCCCCAGTCATTGCTGACCAATACCTCTTTATTTTTGTCAAGATTGAGGAGGATAACATATCCTTGTTCTATAATCTGCCCTTTGGGTGACCCTGTCGCTATATTTTAGCGAGCCTAGCGACAGTGATCGTTCTCATCTTGTTGGATGAGTTTGTCGCTATTTAGTTTTAATGAGTTTAACGACAAAGATAACTCGGTCTCTTTGAATTTTAGAGAGTCTGAAAGAAATGGAAAGAAGGCTCCGAAGTTTCCTTTTCGTTGTATAATCCCTTAAGTCTGAAAAATCATAAAATAATACAAAAGGGGTGAATTTTCGATAGTTTTAATGAGTTGAACAAGACAAGCACTCGATATTTTTGTGTAATAATCCCTCAGGTCCAAAAAGATTAAAATCTAGAGGAGGGATAGCACTTCCGATGCCTTTTAACGAGATGGAGAGGCCAATCGCTCGACAATCTTTTCATATTTTATGAGTCAGGTGAAAAGAGATTAAAGAAGACTCGTTTTCGAGGAACGAGTGATAGTTTCGAGTAGCAGCTGATTCAAGGTAAGATTTGGAATTTTCCAATCATGGCAGTGTTACAAGGATGGCTAGCATAATCACTCTTCGCAGATGTTCCTCGAAGGGGTAAACAATCATATGGGGGTGAATGATCGGCTAAAAATAGAGTGGAGGTGATGGCAAGAACACTACCAAGGCTCAAAAGCTAGCGATAAGGCATTCACAATGGTTATTTACCTGTTCATTTTTTAATGAGCTTAAATGCGGGGAGAAACACTTGCTCATGACTTATGTTTATTTTTTAACGAGCTTGAACTATGTGCTAAAACTGCTCGTGGAGAGTTTATTTTTTAACTAGCTTGAACTCTGCGACAACATTGCTCGCTAGTCGTATGATAAAAATGTCTCATTTGAGATGATATTTTGAAGTGGCTTACATCTCTAAAGCTTTGCCACGGATCCTTTCTTTATGCAAGTTAGGAAACGACTAGCCTTACGGGTTTAAAGGGTTAGAGGTCCTACAAATTTAAAAAAGAAATTGTTGCTCGTTACTTGCACGCGAAAAGGTTTGCATGCCGCCAGGTATAGCGAAGTAGAGTTTCCAGGTTACCCTTCAATTTGCAGACAAAACATTTGTTCTATCGGGAAAGGCCTACCTTCTAACGGAGGTATCTTATCTGGTCTAATCCCCTTTTCCTATACGGATGGGTATCAGACTAGTCATATATCCTTCACTGAAACCTACCCTATACCCAGGGTTTCTCTGCTGAAGCAGACCAGGGTGCATGCCCTTGGTTGCAGTCACTCCTCTCTGAATCACTCGTGCTCATCAGGTGGACGGATTGGAGATCGATGAGACATTTATTGCATGAAAAGACCATTTATAGATGGCATTTGACTATTTGCGACGTGTGATCCGGGAAATGACATTTGGTCCATGAGCTTGACCATTCTGTCTTCGTGCGGAAAACACATTACTCTAAAAAGTGAGGAGACGATGGCTCCCATGCAATAAATATAGTCGCGTCCAAGGAGTAGATTATAATCTAAAGGTCCTTGAAATACCATAACATTCATGTGAACAATTTTCCTTCTCAAAGTAATGGGTACATTTAGAAGGATCCCTAAAGGTCGACTGGTTCCCTTGTCGAAGCCTGTTAGATTTCTCATTTCAGGCAAAAGCGATGGTGAACCAAGCACTTTCCAAGAAGTTGAGGAAAGGATACTCACAGAAGCCACTTCATCAATGATGGTACCAACCATGACCATTCTGTAAGCTTGTACAATAATTCTGAATGGTACGCTGGCTGGTAAACGGGGTCAGCCTAGTAGATCCCAGTCGAAGGAAACAACTAGGTTGCTTGGTGGTGGGACTGAATAAATGGCCGGGTAAGTCTTTTATGAACTTCCTTCCTACGGTAATGGAACAGGAGGACTAGCCCCAAGCTCATTGGAGTCGGTGTTGATGAAAAGAATTTGAACGGTTTCATTCTCTTTCTCTTTAGTGATGGTATTTTTTGAAGATGAACACTCTGAAGGCAATACCGGATCAACTTCCATATTGACCCTTTGACTTTCGTCTGGTATGGATTCCGAGGGTTCATTTTCAACGATAGGTGCTTCAGCTGACCAAAAGGATGGGCTAGCCAGATTTTTAACCAGTGGAGGGTTCGCCAAGAGTTTTTGATATCCAGGAGGAAGTCATAATGGTGAAACTAGATGATTATCTAAAACTCTTTTAGCCTCTTCAAGGAAGGGACAGCGGTGGACGGTGTGATCATCTTCACACAACTTACAAGGAAGTTTAGGATTCCTTCTTTTTCCATGTGCTTCACTTTCACTGGTTGACGATGAGCATTCAACATGATCGCCAGAGGTTGATGCTACCGGATTGTGCAAACGAGGAGACCAGTCCCTTAAGATCCAAGGGATGCAGGACAATCTCGGTGATAGTGGTCTCCATTGCAAATGACACAAGGAGATTTAGGTTTTGATTGTGCGGTGTGTGGATTTTTGCTAGACGATATTTGGTTTCTCCCTTTCAATTTTGGTACCTTTTTCTTCTTTCCCTTTTTTTCTTTCTTCTTCTTCTTCTTCTCAGTTACTTGACTTATAGCTTTATCGGCTTTATCAAGCGAAGAGGAAGGAGGAGAAGGAGAATGAGATGAAGTAGAAGGTTGGGAGACAACTCTAGTGTCGTCTAGTTGCTGATTAGACTGTTCAGGAATTATGGGATTTTGAACAACAGATGTAGAGAAGAGCCAGACCGGCAAACCAATTTTTAATCCTGGAAGTGACAAAGTGGCCATATGGGGTGGACCAACATCTCCCCAAGATAGGAAGGGACTAGGATTTCCTTCATGGGGAAATCCTTGGTTGGTAGAATCCATTTTCTCAACCTGAAGATCAACGGGGGAATTTGTGACGTTATTCCAATTAAAATAAATTTTTAGACGCTTGGACACAACTTCTTTTTTCAATTTTAAAGAGTCGAGAAAAAACAAAAGATGACTCTAGTCACCCTCAATTTTTCCTGAGCTTGAAGTGACAAGTGCTCTGAGGGCATTTTCCTTTAAGGAGTCTGAAAAGGAGAAAAATGGACTTCTCTGGAGATCTAGGCAGAGAGGATTACCAAACCAATCGTAAGACTGCAGAATACTTTTTACGGTATGGCAGTCAGTCTTCGCGAATGCTGTGTTCCGTGCATTACAATCGATAGGGCGGCAGACACCACTTCCTAAGGATAAAGGATGCAGCCTATTGTGGTCTCCCAATATATACGTGACGGTACGTGGGAGCACAAGTCCGTATTGGCACTTGCCATCTCAGAGTGGAGGAATCACCCAACCAGCACTGAAAGCAACAGTTACCAGGCTTTACGACTCCGGAATACGTCTCTAGCCTAGACCTCTAGATGTTGTGCGTTAAGTTCCACAACATTGTTAGATTCATTGGATTTATTTTAAGTTGATCTGGCTTAACAGTTTTCCTTTCAGGTTCACCACGTGATGTATGTATAATTCCTAAATGAAGTCTAAGATGATAAACAGATGTTTTATCTTCTTTCAGCAATGAAAATCCTAGATATTAAAGGGAAGAAAGTCAAGCATCTTTACTTCACAGAGCACAAAGCACACACTAATATGCATAGTCCTAAATCAAGCCAAGAATTCAAAATGCAAATGCACATGCATGTATTGGTTTTCAGCTCTCTTAATGTGTAAATGACGCTAAGAAAGCTATGTGCAAAACTGAATTATTTTTAAAGTGACTGTACTCAACAAGATTCTTTTTCAAAACGAAGTGAAAGCAGGAGAGACACTTTGCGATTTTGAAATGGAAATTGCTTTTCGACACTTTTAAAACTAGTAATTAAAATCCTATGCAATAGTAACTGTATAATCAACTATCTAAAATAATGTAATTGCTTTCTAAAACTGAAAACGACAGCTACGACACTTTCAGATCTAGAGACGACAGTTCGACTATGCTACTTTTTGCAAAAGAGAACTAAAATGACACAAAATACATAAAAAAAACGTTTATAGTTCTTTGCACTAAGGAGGTGGAATAATGCAAGAGAAGCGGGTATTCACAAAAGTACACTGATTACAGACAGCAAAAACTCTTGAATAATACTGAAAACAGTGAGAAAAATTCATAGCCGAGGGGTAAAGTCAATCCTCCCTGACCATCGCACCTGTTACACAGTGAACTCAGTATGCAACGCACCTACTCCATTCAGGAAGTGCGATGCATACACGCTGCCTTGAAGTAGGGTGCGATAGTTATAGTGCGAGACTTTGAATGGGATTTCACTCACAGTTTGCAATCTAGTTCAAGTGTTTTAGGCCGAATAAGTAAAGATCAGTGTATGTAAAACACAAGGGTGATCTAAGAGGTTACTAGAGCCACCACCCAGGGAAATTAGATTGCTTGTAGATCTATTGTTTAATTCATAAAAAAACACGGAGATTGACTGAAGCAACATTGATCTACTTTGCATTTGTATGAAAAATGCAGTTCGAAGGCTAGCTGGCTTGACTTCAGGCTCCGTCTATATGTTTATAAAATAAACAAGGATAGCTAGGCTAACAAGTAATCTAGTCGCTCCCCAGTGGAGTCGCCATTTTGTTATATGGGAATAGTGTCCACACGGATGCTGCTATTCCCACTAAGATGGCTGGCTATCGTAGAAACAAACAATCAAAGTCTACTATTGATTCCTTTTATGAAAATAGATGAGAGGAGAACCAAGAGGGCCAACCTGAGTCTTGCGCTTGATTTCCTCTCGTTCTTGATAGAGTTTTGCCGCTTTCTCTTTGTCTACTCAGCTTCAAAAGGACCTGTAGAATCACAACAACATACTACTATGCAAGAAACAAGGATCTAAGCTCATAAATAATGCAGGATTAGATGCGCATTAACCATATACAAGCATATATAAACAGGTACACAAGAATATGGAAGGAAACAAGAATAGCTTTATTCAGATGAAAAGTAGCAAGAAGATTACAACCATGTGCTCTGAACCAGCATCATCCTCCAGCTAAGAATCCCTTCTTCACCTCAAGCAAAGCTAGATCACCCAACACTGTGAATGTACACCAGAATACCAACAACACTTCTCTATAAGTCAGAAAATTCCAGCCTCTGGATCTCTCTGATGAGGGATCCATATATAGATGATTACAGAGAGGTGAGTCATCTTTTGGGATATTGATTAATGTCTTCTCTCTGATAGTTCCTGCTTCCACTTGGAGAATGATGATCTCTTACTCATCCCTGGTCGAAAATGGAGTGGTAAGTGTCAGAGGGGAAGCTTCTGGAAGATTCCATGATCTTCCGCCTCACATTTTTGTCCCATCCATTTGTCCATTCCCGACCATCGCACCCTACAGAGGGAAAAAATAGTTTGCATCACACCCTGTACATTAGGAAGGTGATATGCATCGCACCCTCTGCATTGAGCTTTCAGTATGGTCCAGTTTTGACCATTTATGAGCAGTTTTCAGTGGAGAACGTCTGGGAGATGATGTAATCAGTTGACCTTGTTAGTTTAGGCAGTGAAGAAACACTTTTAGGGACTTAGAAGCCCTCAGTTTATGGACATTTGTGATTGGGGTTGAAGTGCCCAAAAATGTGTATAACAAGGATGAATCCTTAGAAGACTACTAAGAAATATTCTACCTTAGTTACAAAAGAGCTAAGTGCACACTTGACCACGAGTCACTAAAGTTGGTCCTGCTCAGAGGAGAAGGGAAGATCTTCTGAATACCTTACATTTTTTAGCAAGAGGGGATATCTACCAATTACCCTATCAGGATATCAAGACTATCTATAGAAACCATTCTAAGGTAGCTAGGAAAAAAGGTAGGAGTAGTCAATTATGGCAAGTACATCATCTTCCAACTCATCCATTAAGGGCGAAATTGGAAATATACCAGAAGATTTCAAAAGTGAGATGTTGCAAAACCTTGCCTTGTAATAGGACACCATGAACATCAAAAGGAAGCAAGAGGAAGCAGAGAGAGCCTTGGCCATTATTTACCCTAGATGCACCAGGAGGCATCCTAGGAACGAATGTCCATTGAACCGCATTAAGATTTACTCGGTCTGTGAAGAAAACCACTCCATAGACAAGTTCCCATCCTTACTTGAACTCAAAGCTTTATATCAAGGAGCTGAAGGGGTCACTAAGCAACTTTGCTACATCAACCAAGGGAGACCTCCTGGGCCTAGACCATACTAGCAGGGTATGCAATGGTCATCCCATGCAGATTACAAAGCCAACCAAACCATAGTTATACCTTCTTGGGGACCCCCTGGTCATCCTTCCTGGTCTACACCCCCTCCTTGGTCCTATGCATCTCAGTATCATTCCCAGCCAGCCAACTAGTCATTTCAACCTTACATCTTGCCACAACCTTAGTGGAATACCCCACTCTAGAGGTGGAGGCCTGAATACAACAATGCTCAAGCTCTATTGCCTCCACCACCTACCCAACCACAAATCCTACACTCTGTTCCACCCAAGCAACCCCAAATTCCTACCTAGCCAAATCCAAACTCGAAAAATAGGTAGGCTCAACAAGTATACAATGGAGAGACATCATACCCAGCTTATGCTGTAGAAATCCAAGAGATCAACCTAAGATTTGGGAGAATTCTTCTGGATAACCAACCTCCCTCTCCACATAGGGAGGTTGAGGAAAAAAGAGAGGAAAGTAACCTTAAAGTAAATCCACCCTTTGCTGAGAGATTATCCCAACCACTCCATCCTACCCCAGAAGAAACTGAACTTCTGGGAGAATTGAAAAATCTATGTGTAAAGATCCCCCTTCTCCAGGAAATAAAATATGTTCTCATTTACAATAAGATAATTAATAATAAATGATTCAAGCATCCAGGAAGAAGAAAAAGGGATGCCCCTACCATTAATGTCATTGGGGAGCTGTCCGAATTAATGCTGGGGCAGGTAATATGTCCAAAATATTTGGACCCTAGGAGCCCTGTACTAGATGTTCACATCAGTGGCACCATCTTCCCACACACTCTGATCAATCTTGGGGCTGCCATTAATGTGATGACCAAGGACACCATGCTCAAGATCAACCTCCAAGGGTCATTGAGGAAGACCACAACAGCTCTGCAACTTGCAGACCGTTCCACAGACACCCTTAAGGGAATTGTGGAGGATGTGATGGTCTCCATTGACTCTTGGGAGTACCTTGCAGTCACTGCATGGTTAAGGGTTTATGGTTTTATGTGTGGTAGGTGAAATACCCATTGCTATTCTGAGGGGTTTACTTGTACATTTCCTCCATATGAAATGAGGGTTTTTCTACTGGCTATAGGTCGTGAGTTTACGACAGCACCGATATTGTTATATGTTAATTTTTGTGTTTATCATGGGGGTTTACATTTCTTGGAACTAAGATATGTTGCCCAAGTTTTAATCTGGTTTCTTGGGCTTGTAGCCGAAACGTTCCTCTTTGTAATGGATTCCATTTTTCTTAGGTTATATATCAATGTCTGGTTTAATGATATCAATGTATGGTTTAATGTGTAAAAACTTATGAATTATATGGAAGAAATTTGCATTTCAGTCTATGTTTTAATCGTTTGTGACGTGGCTTCTCGAATTCACACAAGCTGATTTGTTCTTAAGTTTCCAATTCCATTTGTCCAAGTAGGGCTCGCTGTGGGAAACTTGATTTAGAGTTTTCTATTAAAATTCATACTATTTATTTGTTTCTGTGTTGAAGTTGCTTGGTACTATGTCTTGCATGGTTACGATGTAATTGTTTCCTTGTTCTGATTAATATAGAGCTTTAGTTAACTCATTCATTGGTTTAATCAAAATTAATGACAAGGGGTTTCAATACCTTGTAGGGTTTAGGAAGACTAGGTGGGATTTGGAATTGTTAATTGATAGTCCATTCTAAGAAATCTAGCCAGGTCCGCCTTAAGGTTTCTATCCCTAAACCCTTTCTTTAACAACCTCTTCTATGCGTGTTCTCTTTGAAATAATGGCATCTCGAGGTCTTATTATTTTCCTAAATTATTTAAAGTTTCAACCAGTCAGAGAAGATTAATTCCCAGTTCTTTCTGCAGTATTCTACAATAAATTATTTCTTTTTCTTCTTGTATTTAAGACTAGTACAGAGTTGAAACTCTACAATAATCCTACATCAGTCAATTTTTCTCTACATTTAAAAATACATCTCCAGATTCTGCTTACTGCATTTCTACAGTAGTCATTCTTCCTGTGTTAATAGAACTGTAAAGATTATATTTATGCAAATAGTATATTCTAGTTTTTCAGGAAAATGCATTGTTTCTCACAGTTATATTTTACTAGTTTATCTGTAAATATCACTATATTTAAGTTTTCCTTTTATCAGTAAATAAAATGCAACCGAAACCTACTATTAAATTTTTCAACTATCACCTTAGCATTAGGCCTCTACCCATTTCTATTCACAGTAGAAGACACCTAATTCAGTTTGGTGCAAAAGTATAATTTTCAGATTGTACCTCATATCTGAGTTGCATTTATGTAAGGAACTCCAAATGTAGAGGTCACCTCTGGGTTCCATCGCTAGTCAATCCTCTGTCCATGAGATTTTCTTTTGAGACCAAATATCCCCCCTAGCTTGCTCACAGAACCTTCTATCTTCTGCAAGTTTCTCGCGCTCAGTGCTCATGCTATCTGCTCATCACCAGATGTAGCAAGTTTTCCCTTTACTGCCTGTCATTACAGTGCAATTTTTCCTCTCCCCTACTCTCTTTTCTTTGGAAGCTTTGCACAATTAGGAGTGGTAGTTAGGGTTTTTCCAGCAACTATTTTTTGTCAACTTCCTTCCCTCATAAGTTACAAGATCTGTTGATACTTAAATCATTTCTTATTTTCAAAATAAAAATATTATTCAATTCAAACAGATAATAACACCAATTATTCAGTTTGTTCTTAGTGCGGTAAATAAAATATTTATAGCTTTAGGACATTACATCTCCCCCTCCTGAAATCAAACATTGTCTCGATGTTTCTCGGCTACAAACAGTCATGGATAAGCTTCTCTAATGAGTTGTTCATCCTCCTAGGTGGTCTCATCTGACCCAAAGTGTTGCCATTGCACTTTAACCTGGGTGATGGCTTGTTTCCACAATGTTACTTCTCTCCGATCTAGTATATTCAGCAGCTCAACCAAGATTTCTCCTTCTAGCTCCACCTGTAACATACAATAATTTAAGTCATTTTTTCCTTAGTAAAAAATTTTATTAGTCTATCTAGGATACTTTCCTACCTGTATGTCCTACCAACTGATTACGTGCTTAGGATCATAAACATATTTTTTTAATACAGGCACATGGAAGATCTTGTGGGCCGGAATATGACTTGGCAGAGTGAGCTGGTATGCCATCGGACCAGCTCTCACTAAGATCTGAAAAGGTCTGCAAAATTGGGGTGCCAGCTTGGCACTCCCACTCCATTGTAGTGTGTTCTTTTTAGCTCGAATACTCACATACACATGATCTCCTACTTGGTACTCCTTAGAATTTCTCTTTCGGTCGGCGAAATTCTTTTGCCTATCCTGGGGTGTCTTTAAATTGGATCCTACCTTCTTGACCATTTCCTCCATTTCTTTAAGCATTTCGGGGCAGGGCATCGACCTGTCCTCTAGTCCCCCCCAGCTTGAGGGTGTGCGACATTTATGTCTATACAACACTTCAAACGGGCTCATCTGCAGGGATCTATGATAGCCATTGTTGTATGTGAACTCGACCAAGTGCAGGTAATCTTCCCACTTGGATGGTTGTTGCATTACATATGATCTTAGCATATCTTCTACAACCTGATTCACCCGTTCCATTTATCTGTCAGTCTGAGGATGATAAGTGGTACTGAAATTTAGTTGAGTTCCCAATTCCCCAAATAGAGTTCTCTAAAAGACCAATGTAAATTTTACATCACGGTCAGATATTATAGTTTTTGGTAACTTGTGCAGCCTAAAAATATTTTGCATAAAGATATGGGAAATATTCACTACTCTGTAAGTAGATTGTATTGGTATAAAATAAGTTGATTTGCTTAAGTTGTCCACCACCACCATGATGGAATTGTTGTCTCTTTTTGACTTGGGTAATCCTATTATGAATTCCATATAGATTGTTTCCCATTTCCACTCCGGAATTGGTAGTGGATGTAATAACCCAAGAGGGTGCTGGTGTTCTGCCTTAACTTGTTGGCATTCTAGGCAACGTGTCAAATATTCTGCTACATCTTTTTTCATCCTAGGCCAATAATATTCCTTCTGGAGTGTAGTAATCATCTTTTGATACCTGGGGTGCCCAGCATAATGAATCTTATGAAATTAATCTAAAATCAAGCTTTTAACGCTATTTTGGTTGGGCACATACAACCCTTTTTTATAATTCAGCATGCTAGCAGCATCCATAGCATATCCTTGTTGATTTTCTTTACTGGTTCGGTTTTGAACTTGTTGTCCTATTTGCTGATATCTTGAATCTTGTTCAACTACTTTTTTAATCATTTCATCAAAGGTACTTCACCCCTCGTTGCAAGAAATCTTGTAGAGACATTGTACTTTTTGACTTAAAGCGTCCGCCACCCAGTTCTCTTTCCCTTTCAAATGATTAATATTGAAGTCAAAACCACCTAGGAAATCTACCCACCATGCCTGCCTAATATTTAAGGTAGGTTGACTAAAATAATTAGTCAAGCTGTGATGGTCTGTCAATAATGAAACTTTTTACCCATAAGGTAATGGAACCACATCTTTAAGGCACGAATAACAACTGCCAACTCCAAATCCTAATTGAAATATTTATGCTCATGTTCTTTTAATTTTCTAGACTCATAGGTGATTACCTTTCTTTGTTGCATTAGTACTCCTCCTACCCCTTCCTTACTCACATCTGTGCACACCACGTAGTCCTTACCTGGATCAACTATGCTTAGTATAGGTGTGGTGGTGAGCAGATGTTTGATTTGTTCAAAACTCTTTTGGCATTTTGCGGTCCATTTAGAAGTTTTCCCCTTTTTCTACAAAGAAGTGATAGGGTAAGCCACTCTCAAAAATCCTTCCACAAACCACCTGTACTAACTAGCTAATCCCATGAAGGATCTTATGTCTGTTACGTCCTTTGACACTGGCCATTCCATTATGGTCCTTATATTTTTGGGATCCACAACGATCGCATCTTTAGTGATTATATGTCCCAAGTATTGAATTTGCTCCTTCAAGAAATTGCACTTGTTGTATTTGGCATATAATTGGTGTTCTCGGAGAGTTTACAAGACCAATTTGAGGTGATCCTTGTGTTCCTCCACATTCCGGAATATATCAGTATATCGTCAATAAAAATTAACACAAACTTGTCTAAGTACTAATGAAATATGTTGTTCATTAAGCACATAAAGGTTGCGGGGGCGTTGGTTAACCCAAAGGGTAACACCACAAACTCATAGTGTCCATATAGAGTTCTAAAAGCAATTTTGGCTATGTCTTCCTCTTTAATTCTAATTTGGTGGTATCCTAATCGTAAGTCAATTTTTGAGAATATCATTGCCCCTTTTACCTGATCAAAACGTTCATCAATACGTGGTAAAGGGTATTTATTCTTAATTGACAATTTATTAAACTGACAATAGTTCATACACATACAAAGGGTCTCGTCCTTCTTTTTAGCAAACAACACAGGAGCTCCCCAGGGTGACACACTGGGGTAGATGTAATTTTTTTCCAACAGCTCTTGCAACTGCATTTTCAATTCTGTTAATTCTGACGTGCTCATTCGATAAGGAGCTCAGGATACCAGGGCTGCCCCCGGCACCAATTCGATAGTGAAGTCTATGTCTCTCTTGGGTGGCAGTCCTTGTATCTCTTCCGGGAACACATCTGCAAATTCTTGTATCACTGGGATACTTTCCAATGTGGCAGTCTTGTCTTTTGAGTTGGAATAACCCACTTGGATGGAATAAATCTGACATCCTTTCCTGCTACATTTTGCCAATTGAGAGGTGGTTATTGGCCGAATCTGCACTGGCCTCATAATACCTTGCATCCCTTGCTTTTCTCCAAGCTCATCCCTATAGCAGATAGTTTTTATTTTAAAGTTTATAATGGACTAGCATATTTCCAACCAGTCCATGCCTATCAACACGTCATATGATCCAAGGGGAAGTACTTTTAGATCTGCCATCACTGGTTGACCTGCTATCTTCAAGCGGCCGTTATTGACCTTAGCTATCACACGTCTCTTTGCCCCTATTGCGAGTTGTACTAGCCAAGGGTCTTTAAACTTAATAATTTATAACTTACATTGTTCCACAACCTTAGGAATAACATAGCTTAATGTATCTCCAGGATCAATTAAAATAGTTATAGTATAATCAAAGATCCTACCTTCAAACTCCACCATAGTTAGCTGGTATTCTGCCTGACGATCTTCTAGAGCGGCATTAATTCTCGGTGAACTATGGCCCACGTCGCAAACTGTAGATGCTTCTTGGATCTGCAAAACCTATTCAATACCCTTTTGATGGGGACAATTTTTAATGTAATGAGGCCCTCCACATCCCCAACATTGTACTGGAGGCCTTGTTGTCCCTTCGTTGTCAAATTTTCTAGATTTTTTGTTGATTCTAGATTCAATGGGTGGCTTCAATTTGAGTAGGTTCTTATGAAGATTTATGTTGTTTTTCCCTTTGGAAATTCCTTCGTTAACAATTCCATGATTTCTTTTAGTGCTCCCAACCATCTTATTACCTCTCTTGCCAACCCACCTCTTTCCTAGAATTTGTCCCTTCTGCTTAATTTGTTGATAACATATCCTAGCCTTTCATATCACCTCATCCATCATTTTTGGGCTATCAAACTCAATTCTTCCCATCATCACCAAGGGTAAACTACTGACGAACCATTGTACCTTAGCCTTCTCCTCTCATATGTAGGGCACATAATGGAGTAACAAGGTGAATCGAGGGATACACTGATCCATTGTTTGTTGTCTAAGTCACAGATCATGGAATTCCTTTGCTTTCTTGTCATAAAATCGTTCAGTCAAGCATCTTTCCTTGAAATATTTTTGAAATTTTTCCTAAGTTATATTTTGTTCACTTACCCCTCATACAATCGTGACCTCTTCCCACCATAGGGTGGCCTTGCCTTGCAATTGGAAAATGGCCCTGCGCCTTGAGATTGTGATTGTATTCATACAATTGAAAATATTTGTTCATGTTAATCAACCAAGCCTCAGCGTCCTCCTCCAGCTTTCCATCGAAGTGTGGCGGTTTTATTTTTCGGAACTCCCCTTGTAATTCTATTCACTACCTTTTCGATGTCGGGTGCTCAGAGGCATTATTTGACTTTTCTTCTCAATTCTCTTCGATTCCTTGTGACTTTTCCTGATCCCTGTGGTAGCCTTGTTCTTCTGCCATTCATAGCTACTCAGGGTTGGGGTCCAGCTAGTGCTAATTCTGGTTGTTAGACATGCTTTCCATGATTTTTTCCTATTCCATAGTTAATCTCACATTGTCCTCCCACAGGCCAACCATCTCATTCTTTAATTCCTAAACTATCTCCAATATCACAAGATTAGTGTTGTGGTCCTCCTCTCCTAGTTGCACCCATATCTCAAGATTAGTTTCAGGGTCTGTTGCAGGTCCTTGACCCATCACAATCCTGTGCGGAACACTGTCTGTTCTCCTCATAATCTGTTTTCGTCTGTTTCCTGAGCTTAACACAGGTAAAAACAAAATGTTAACACAATAACTGTTTTTTTTTTGAAAAATAGATAACACATGATCTGTTTATTCCCATTTAATATATTTTACAGAGGCCACATTTTTGTAACCTTGGCTCTGATACCACTTGTAACAACTCCTCCACATTATATATACAAATAATAATAAAAATTTATATTACAAGGTTTTCATCATTACGCTCCTAATTTCGAGTTGGCATAGCTATGTACTTTTATATTAATGAGTTAGGTACCATTGTCTCCATGATATCAGATCTCTGATTAAAGGTTTGGCTGACATCCTTAATTTTTGTTTAAGTGTTCATGTTGAGGTGGAATATATTAAATGTTTTCTGTGCCACGCGACTTCCAACCATCCTCCTACTGTTCCATGCTCATACTGCCTCAGTCACATGGCTTACTAAAATACATCTTATTGCTATGGTTTTGATGTTTATCCTATCATTAATTCCCTAGTCTGTGCTTGTACGGGGCACGGGTAGGCCATCCTACTGCGATTTCAAAACTCGGGACTCCCACCTCATCGACGGTGTAGAGCCTGGTTCACAATCCGACGGTTGGACCGCCTTTGGGGTTATTCACTTATCCGGTTTGCGAAGACAACATTTCATTTCTCTGCATCCTTCTTCAGAGCCTGCTTTGGTTCTGTATCTCCCGTTGCAGACCTGCTAGGCCTGTCAAATGAGAGCTACTATGTGGGAAGAATTCGCAAACACAGGGTCATGGTCTGCTTTCTGGCGAGTATTCATTGGGTGAGCTAAATTCCCAAAGCAATCTCTATTATAATTCCTTTTCAGTTGATGCATATGTTGAAATTTTGTTGCCTTGTTTCTAATAAACATTTGTGGTTTTGTTTGACTTTTAGGAAGCTCGACTCCTGGTTCAGGGTTCTCTGCTTTGCCCAATGGAGAGATTCTTCTCAATTTTTTTGTCACCGAGAGCTTCTGGGTAAGATTCCACTCCGGCCTGGTGCTTTTTTGCCTGAGGGGAGACACCCCTAGACTACTTGTGGCTAGAGCCTTGGCTCTCTGAGAATTAAGCTTTTCTTACATGTTGAAAATTATTGCAGACATTGCATGGTTAAGGGTTTAAGGTTTTAAGTGTGACAGGCAAAATACCCATCGCTGCTCTGAGGGGTTTACTTGTACATTTCCTCGATATGAAACGAAGGTTTTCCTATCAGCTGTGGGTCTTGAGTTTATGGTAGCACTGATACTGTTTATATGTTAATTTCTGTGTTTATCATGGGGGTTTACATTTCTCAGAACTAAGATATGTTGCCCAAGTTTTATTCTGGTTTCTTGGGCTTGTAGCCGAAATGTTCCTCTATGTAACAGATTCCATTTTTCTCAGGTTATATATCAATGTCTAGTTTGATGATATCAATGTATGGTTCAATGTGTAAAAACTTATGAATTATATGGAAGCAATTTGTGTTTGGGTCTATGTTTTAATGGTTTGTGATGTGGCTTCTCGAATTGACACATGTTGATTTGTTCTTAAGTTTCCAGTTCCGTTTGTCTGAGCAGGGCTCACTGTGGGAAACTCGATTTAGGGTTTTCTTTTAAAATTCATACTATTTATTCATTTTTGTGTCGAAGTTGCTTGGTATTGTGTCTTGCATTGTTACGATGTAATTGTTTCGCTATTCTGATTAATCTAGAGCTTTAGTTAACTCATTTGTTGGTTCAATAAAAATTAATGGCAAGGGGTTTCAATACCTCGCAGGGTTTAGGAAGACCAGGTACGATTTGGAATTGTTAATTGACATTCCATTCTCAAAAATCTATCCAGGTCTGCCTTAGGGTTTCTATCCCTAAACCCTTGCTTTAACGACCTCTTCTATGCTTGTTCTCTTTGAAATAACGACATCTCCAGTTCTTATTCTTTTCCTAAATTATTTAAAGTTTCACACAGTCAGAGAAGATTAACTCCAGGTTCCTTTTGCAGTATTGTACAATAAATTCTTTCTTTTTCTTCTTGTATTTAAGATTGCTACAGAGTTGAAACTCTACAATAATCCCACATCAACCAATTTTTCTCTGCATTTAATAATACATGTCTACATTCTGCTTACTCCATTTCTACGATATTCATTCTTCTTGTGTTAATAGAACTATAAAGATTATATTTATGCAAAGAGTATATTCCAGTTTTTTAGGAGAATGTCGTGTTTCTCATAGTTACAATTTACTAGTTTATCTATAAAGATCACTATATTTAAGTTTTCCTGTTATCAGTAAATAAAATGCAACTGAAACATACTATTAACTTTTTCAACTATCACCTTAGCATTAGGCCTCTACCCTTTTTATTCACAATACAAGACACCTAATTCAGTTTGGTGCAACAGTATAATTTTCTGAAGGTACCTCATACCTGAGTTGCTTTTAAATAAGGAACTCCTGTTGGACACCTAATCCTCAATGGGTTAGTGTGGAAGCCGAATAGACAAAAAGAAGTCCAAGAGACCTTGGGATGTGAAATCCAACGGTCAAACTGTGTACTATAAATGTATATCTCTTGTTAATAAAAAATGTACTCTCATGTTTTATCCTTCAGATTATGTTGCTGCCCATGTGTGTTTAACATGGTATCAGAGTAGGGCATATTCCTACCCTGCATAATTAATTTGAGCCATTTGTTTTATGGCCTTTCTGTGTAGGTTATTTCTGCCATGACCTCTACATTTCATAAATATTCTCTCAGCTAAATTCTAGCTACAACCTCTGTGATTTCTACAACCCTATTTTTACCATTCCTAAAATTGGTTGTAACTCCTTGTATCCATTTTTCTGCCTATTTTCCTGTTTTGCCCATATTTTAGAACTAACACCCCTGACCGGGTATTTTCTCTGGGCTCTCTTCCTTGAACACTGAATGCCGCTCCGGGTTTATTTGAACACTGCTCCATTATTATAGCATTTGTTAGAACAGAACATTGTATGCATAACGCATCAATATTCCCTTCATCATGTTATTTCTGAAGATCTAACTGAGTTTGATTCCAAAGGAGCCTTAGTATTATGGAGAGAATTTGTCATTGTAGGTGGGCAAACTTCCTCATTGCAAGAGGTTGATGTTTCGGCAATCCAACGATACCAAGATGATTTTGAAGGCCGAATTGTGTGAGCATCTTTAGAAATTATTGTGCCAAGGAAGAAGCCGATTTTTCCTTCAGCAAAGAGGCAGAGTATTCCTGTAATTTATTGGCTCAAATTTTCCAGTCCAAGAAGGTCGCCCTCTATTCGATTGGTGCCATCATTTTCTATAGTCTGAGTTCTGCTTACCAAAGGGTCGAGTTTTCCACTATCAGAGAGGCATGCACATTGATTGAAGTTCTATCGCTCTTGGAGGATTAGTTTGGTGTTAGAGGATGGGGTTTTTATTACCAAATGGAGGATCAATTTATGTGGGTTGAGTTCAGAAGATTTTAGTGGGCCGTGGACTTTTCCTAAAATATATTTACACTCATGTACATGGGTTGAGCATTCCTTATAATATTTCTTCACATTCAGTGAGTCTTGGGGGACGACTTCCTGAGCATTTGGGTTGTAGCTGATCGTTGTATGAACTATGACATTTACTGAGCCTATATGTATCAGATTTGAGACTCATTGTTGTAGCTACTTGTCAAGAAAACATTGTACATTCACTACAGAAAAATGAAGATGAGTACGCAAATATTTGGAGCCTATGCTTTTGAAGAGTGCCTTGCTGGAATATCTTATTTGTATCGATGATATATCAAAGCCCATTCTAGCAATTAATCACGTGTTTAGCACTATACAATAGCATCTCAGAATTCTCGACAGCTAGGTGAAACTTCTCACTTATTTGACTCACTCCTATAGCATGATGCTAATGTCATGGCTTCCACTCCTATAGATATTAAAGAAATGAATGGGCATCATTATTTTTGAGCGAAAGTCATAGAGTTTTCCCTCGTTGGTTTTCTTCAAGTCTTGAACATCATTGGTTTCATCGTGGACGTATTTGAATCGTCATTTCTTTTTTTTATTTCTAGCAATAAAAAATGAGAGGAGACCATGGCTAATGTAGTATTGTTCGCCCATCTAAAATAACTCCATCGACTTATCCTTTAACACCATTTTTTTGTTAATGTCAATACTTCAAGGATTTAGAATCCTCTTTGGAATTTTTAGGTGCATAATATACTAAAATGGGCATTTCATGATGTAAGATGAAAATTCAGTGTTTAAATGTCAATTCATACAGACTCAAGGAAAAATTGCAGTTTGCGGCCTTGAAAGTCTCTAATGTCTAGTAGACTTGAATGTCTTCATTTATGAAATGTGCGGAGTTTGTTGAGACCTAGATTGTTACAGTGGAGGTTTCAGAAGGTCTATATATATACTTGTTACAGTGCCTAATGTTGGATACCTATACCAGTAGGTTTCATATTTCATGATTGGCAAATTCAAATGCCAAATATGCTCTGCTTTGCTGATACAAAGATCCCATATTTCCAAGACAAGGCAAGGTGTGTACATGCCTTCATGGTTTACTAAATTTGATGGATGGTCCAACAGTCTAATATGGATCATGCCATGTTTCAATTTTCTATTGTAGAATAGAGAAAGAAGTCTGTCCAAACTGTTTAATCTTGGCAGAAAAATAGTTAGGCAGAGAAACTAAGGTTCCCAACTACTTAATCTGGTCCCTTGGAAGCAATAAGGGTAGTGTTAAATAGGCAATCAAAAGAAAAAGCCATTGGAAAAGAAAAGGCACATAAGGGTTTGCAAGTCCAAGTGCACCCTCCAAGAAGAAACAAAAAATGTTAGGCAAGTAGATGGGTAAGTAGACGGGGTTGCAGAAGTGGTACTCCTTTCAAACTGAATCTTGCTGGTCAATATAAGGAAAACAATACAATGGAGCATGTATAACTTCCTTTTTTCCTCATTTTACACTCATTACTAACATCCCTACACCAGTTGTATTTGTGAAAGAATTCAAGGTTTTATGTTGGTTCTGGTTTCCTTTAAGAGCCACATTTCTTGTGCAAAATTCTTTTCATTTTGATCTACTCCCTAAGCTAAGTGGTTTTCAAATAAACTTAGTAATATCACTCCCCATTCACTTCTCCCTCCATATTAACCCCTAACTTCTATTATCTAAATTCCCTATGTCACCCTTTCCCTACTATTATAACACCATGGTGTATAAACCCCAAGCATTCTATAAATATTCCCCCCCTTGGCATTATAGCCATATGTTCAGTACTAGGGAATTAAATTGACATCTGGTCGGTTTAAGAACCCAAGCCTTACCTCTTTTCCTCCTTCGAAATTCATTTACCCATTCAACCCTTCATTTGCTAAAGAAACCTTGTAAAAAACCCATTTGCACCCTTAACCCGCTCAAATGGAAAAAATACACAAAAAACTCACTTTCCCGACTTATCCAAAGTTTTGGTGCTTTGCGGGATTTTATAAAGAAAACATTGGAAAACCATGCAAATTTTCTGATATTCTAAAGGTCCCGCCGGGCACGAATCCCATGAAAAATACATATTTTATTACCCGCCCGATGCTGTATCGTCCGGACAGGTTATTGACGTCGATCGTCCGATCGGGCGCTTTTCATCCAAAGACTGACATGGATATCGGACCGTCCCCAACGTCCGAAAGATAGCTTCCGATATCTGTCAAAGGGTGACGTCAGGCCTCAGCCACGCGTCGCCCCCAAAGCGTATCAGAGCCCCCTCTGACAACTCCACTTCCGTATGAAAAGCGGTGTGATATCATACCGCCTACGGTTTCCCGTTTCCGCCAACCCGCCTGCCAACGTCACTACCTCATCACTGCTACGTCATCGCCGCGTCCACGCCCCTGTCCCCCATTGCTCCACCTGTCCGCCACCTCACCATCTTCGTGGACCACTCATAAGATGCCACAGCACCTGATGACATCATGCTGAAGTCATCCAACCCTGACCCCACCCGATGACGTCATGCTGACGTCATCCGAAAAAGGCGCCAATGTTCCAAAAAATCCATATTTTGGCCAAATTTTTCGCGTTTTTTGCACTTTTGCAAAAACGTCTATATTGTCTCCTGCATGTATTTTACGTCCAAGCTCACGCCAACCTGCTGAATTCAACCTGGAGACCATCGGCGCGCCAACCCACCTGCATTTGTGACTCGGACTGTCAGTTTACCAGGTATTTATCCCTGTGAATCATTTCTGCGCCTGGTTTTGTCTGCAAATAGCCGAAATTAACTTAAAACACAGAAAAAATAGATAATTGACCGGCAAATCCCCTGTGCCTAGCTCCCATTTGAAGTCACAAGGTCGAAATTCACCAGCTAAGCCTTGTTTACCAAAGCTTTCATAAAACCTGCATTCTGTTCGCGCAATCCTGAACAGGGAACCTGAACCTACACCTAATTACTGAGAAAGAGTCTATCAAGGACAATTATTTGCCTTTTTTAAGTGCCTTGTACAGTACTTCAATTGCTGTAGTTTACCCTTTGTCCTCTGTTTCTTGATAACTCACCTCCCTTTCCAAGAAACACTCTTGTCTGTTACTCTGCAGAGTAACACTAATTCACATATAAAGCAGAATTTTAAAATAACCATGGATACACCAGTAGCACCTGTGGCCCTCAATGTTACCCCTTTAAATGCCCCTAAGAGAGAATTGGAGTGGCAGACATTAGCAGATTTGGATTATCAAATCTCAGAGGAATTTCTAATGAAAAGCAAGTTCCACATCCACCTGTTAAATGAACTAAAGACTAAACATGAGACTGGAACAGATGTATTGGGCATTTGGGATTCCTTCCTCCCAATATTCAAGCTTCATGAAGTCAATCAATTTCTTGACCTAATTCACCTATGTGCTGATGGTTATGATGCCACTCAGAGAGCTGTGATTGACCCCTCAGGTTCAGTTGTTTTCTATATTACCCCTGAGGCCATTAGAGAGATGCTGCAATTCAAGGCTGAGAAGAAATTGGTTCCCCTATCTTTGTTTGATCTGATAAATCAAGGAGCTAAGATGTTGACAGATGCTCAGATCAACAAGCTGAACCAACTATATATTAAATCTCATACTGTGCAGTACCCTCCCATTTCTCATGTTTACCTCAACCCATTGGGAAGGGACCTTGCAGATATGATCAGTCTCATTCTGGGTTATAGCTCAATTAAGTATATTGATGAAACTGTACTGGTAATGATGCTCATGTTTTCCCCTGGCAAAACTCCAATCTGCTATGACTATGCCACCTACATATCAGACAAAATGCATGAGCAATTGATGAACCTATCAAGGGAAAGGGTTTTCAGATACTCCTCCTACATCTACCACTTGATTTTATACTATCAACATGAGAAATTTTCTTTTGCTATGAAAAGAGTGGATGCACAAGGAAATCCAAGGTCAGTAGTGTATTGGACCTCATCTTTTCACTGCACAACCTATTCTCCATACACCTAATGTGAGTTTATAGACCTTTTCATCCACCCAGCCATGTCTTTGTTCCTGAGCTCACCTCCTCCAAGACTAACCGATGAGATGCAGAGGATCCTTTAGTCGTCCAAGGTATACAGCATTGGGGATTGGTATTTTTACCAAAATCACACCGTTATTAGAATATATGGTTGTGAGTTACCCCCACACAGACTGCCCAAATATGTGCCTATGAGGTTGTTTTCCCTTGAATACTTCAGGCAGTTTGGGAATGCTGATGTGAAGAACTTTTCAGGCAAAGGCAAGAAAGCATAGTTGAAGGTAAAAAACCAATTGGGCCACATTGTTTTTAACAAAATGGAGGAAGGCTCGCAAGAGGTAGACAGAATGCTAGAAGGCCTTGGCCTAAAGACCAGTTTCCTCTGGAAACCTTATGACCCAAATCACTTCATAACCTTAAGAAGGGTCAAGTATAGGCTGTCCAGTTATGACCATGTGAGGTTGCCTCACATAGAAAAATATGCAAATCAACCAAAATGGACGAGAGGCACATTATAGGAACCTGTCACACAAGAAGAACTAAATGAAAGAGAAAGAAGAAATCTCTTAAAGATGGTTGACTTAGAACTTCCTGCACAGGTATTTGCTCTTACAAGCACTCAAGTGGGAACAATTGCCTCATCCTCCACAGCACATCAGAAGGCAGTCAAAGCTACAGATCAAACCTCTAGCAAAGGCAAGGAGAATGAAATGGAGCAAGAGCAGCCACTTCAAGAAAAGGTACAACAACGGGTACAGCATCAAGAACAGGTACAACAGCAAGAACATGCACAGCCACTGCAAGAAGAGCAAACAGCAGAGGCCCCAATGGTCACTGATCAGCAGCCACCACAAATTGTGCCTCCTAGGCAAGAGACAAGAGCTGAAGCTTCAGTCCTCCAAACCCCTCAAAAGGAGGACATAAGCAGGAAAAGGGACAAAGAGACTCCCCTCACAACATCAACAACTCAAGGGGAAAAGAGGCAAAGATTGAATCATTTTTCAGAGGAAGAAATGCCAATAGGGAAATCTTTGGGCATGGGCCCACCTAGCATGGAGGCCTCAGCAAGTTCCTTCCAGCAGGAACAAGAGAGGACAGCAGGAGGAGAAGTTAGCTCCTCAAGCCAACAAAGAGGAGTTGAACAGAGCATCAAGCAGCAGTTCAAGGACATAAAGAAGAGGAATGAGCCCATAATGTTACAATTATATAATCATTTGTTGAAAATGGCTCCCACCAACCAGCAAAGACTTATGTCTTCTTATGATGTCCATGAGGGCAAGAAGATTATGAGCCATTTCAAGCCAGCCGTGCAGCAGCCACAGTCAGGTGCAGATTACATCAGGACTAACCTTGAGGTCCTTGCGAAGGACATCCACCCGATGCATCAGATTGAATTACACAAGCAAACGGGTGAGATGGTATATGCCTCCTTGGCAGATAAAACATTGGTGAACTACAGGCTATAAAATAGCCTAAATAATACAACTTCACAACTTGAGTTGGAAAGAGCATCCTCTCAGGCAAAGGACAATAGGATGAAAGCTTTGGAGGACATCATAATAGAGCTTGGGCATGACCCTAAGGATGTCAAAGCTGTGCAGGAGCTCTTGAAGCTAAGGGATGCAGATATGGAAGCATTAAGGAAGATGATCAAGATCCCAGCAACTCTTCATCCCCAAACTGAAGAAGTTCCCCAGCTGAGACATGACAACGATGCAGCAGCTATGCTGGTGTCACTATACAAACAACTCATCTAAACACAAGGAAAGTTGGAAGAATCAGAGGCTGCACTGCAGGCAGCATTGCAACAGAAAGAGGCAGGTTAAACTTCTCAGCCCCCTCCAGAAACAATCAATCTGGAAGAAGCCCCTCAAACCACTGCCCCTCCCATTCAGCAGACAGAGCAAGCAACACCCTCTACCTCAGCACCAACTACAGAGCAGGCTCAAAGCCTTGATATGCAGAAGCTCAGGAATGAAATTCAGGTCTTGGAGGCCCAAATGACAGAGCTAAGTCAAGCCAAAGAAACTTTGGCTAAGCTCAATGAAACATATGATAAATCCAAGCAAAACGTAGCTGAGAGAGAAAGAGAGATAAAGACTCTCAAAAGGAGGATAAATGAGCTAAAGAAAGAGCTCACACTTGATAAAGTAACAGCTGAGCTCAAGAGAGTCCTATGGGCCAATATTGGCCAATCCATCACAGACCAGTGGGAATATATTGAGGCTATTCATGACCACATGGGGCTCATTGGAAAAGCACATAGGGAAATCCAAAGAGCAAGAGCATCTCTGGGCAGTATGCCTGAGGCTACCACCAGAATGATTAATGTGCTTAACTACAGAACAAGTTCTCAGCTGGTCAAAATGGGAATTGCCAACAGGACTAAGACCATTTCGATGGTCAAAAGGGTCCTGACACTAAGAAACCTGGTACAGACATTAGAGAGAAGAAGCCAAGATATGCAGACAAACATTCATAAATTCATGGACAAATTTATAGCATTGCAGAACAGAGGTCTTCCTAGCTTAATGGGCACCTCAGGAAGACTACTTTCCCATGCAAAATTATGCCAAGAGGGTCAACACTTTTGCTATAAATCAGATTGCAGAAAAGCCCAACACTTCAGCAGAATCAGGGCTAGCATCAGGACAGACTCTCTACAACATGGTAGAGAACTTATTTTTTATCATGAATGAAATCAATCACTTGTTTGATGCGCCTCCAATTTTTTATAAATATACAGAGGCAGATGAGACTATAGAGGCAATTTTAAGACATCAATTGCCCACACAGGAAGTATGGAATGGATTGATACAATTACTGCTAAACCAGAGCCAGTAAATCAAGTTTTTTCATTGAAATGTGTAAGTTATCATGCAAAGGAAAATTTTGATTTGTCAGCAGGTATGGAAAACAGAGGCTGAGCCAACTCAGCGAAACCATTCGGCCACCACAGAAGCACTCACAGTCATAGGTGACAGGGCTGAAAAGCTACAGAAGGACAGAGCTGCATAGACACATCATTCATTAGTTATAACAAAGCGTTCAACCGACTCAGTGACCTCCAAAGGTCGAAATCTTCTGACAGAATTAAAGAGAATTTATGTTGTATTGAAAGCTGCAACAACTTCTTATCTATTTCCTGTACGAGTTGGTGAAGATATTTATTTCTCAGATGACTCAATGCCTGAGATATTTTGTATGAAAAATTTCTATATATTCCCCCTCGCATGAGTTTGCAGGGGTTGATTGTTGTTAATGTCTCTTCTAGATTTCTTTTACTGTAAATTCTCAGAGAAGTAGTACAAAGGTGGTGGAATTTCCAAAGCTCTGTGTTGTTTGATGCATTGTGGTGTTTAGCTGAAAGTTACAGGAATCCTGCGTATTTCATGGCACAATACGTTTTCCCTACAGCTCTTTGTTATGTGTTTTATTATCTTTTCGTATTTCTTTCATGCTTCTGTGCTTAATAGTTAATGGCAAGGAAAAAGAATAGTTCCAGGATTTAATCACGGATTACCCTGAACTCAATCTAAGCTATTTTAAATGTTTTTCTTCAGTTATAGTAATAAAGGTGTAATTCTTAATTGCTACCCTTTCACACTATATCTTTCACAGTGATTATTGTTTCAGGAATTCAAGATTTCTCCTGAGGAATATATCTCTTTCCCACAACCCAGCTTAGTGGAAAATTCTTAATTGCTTTTCACTGGTTGTTTACATTTCACCACCATAATTTCAAGTTTGTTTTAAGAAGTATTTAAATGGCCCTGTAATTCCAGCTGCTCAAACTCACGATTTCAAAAAACCAGTAGCCACAAACTCCATTGCCCAATGGACTAGAATTATCTGCACATTTCCACTTTAGGTACAAAAAGACATCCTTCCAACCAAACATAAACCAAAAACCCTCACTTCATAACTAGCCTAAAATCTCCACAGAACAGAGACAAACCTTAAAGAGAGAGTCCTCTCTGATTACAGTTGGGCTAGAAGCTGTAATCTAAAGATTGATTAGTGGTTACCCCGGCCGTATTCCCTTGGGAGTCAAAGGGAACAACCTGGGTGTTAACATAAATGGCGACTCCACTAGGGACCTCTTCAGGATTTTCCAATTACTATATATCTCCTAAAGCTATAGTTAAGACCTGAATATCAGTCAGGAAGCCTTCAAAACAGTTTTTGTTTAAAATTAAGAGCTTTAGGGAAGAGCTGCTTCAGTCAATCTTCATACTAGCTTTGAGATATATATATCCATTTCAAAATCTTGTCCAATCCTTGTAGACATAAATTTTTCCGAAAAAACTCAAAAAACTAGTTTAGAAACTGGCTCCCAAGAAGAATCCACGGTACACTAGGTCAAATCCTGACCCAAATCCACCCCCTGTCTTTGAAAATCCTAACACAATCCCTAAATTTGTTAAGAAGCAGCAAGGGCTAGATAAGCTTGCTGACTTAAGTCCAGAGACAGTTCACCCCAACCCCATCTCCACTCCAATCAAGGTTCTTTTTCGCTCCACCCCCAACTCCCCTAGCTCACCATCTACATCTCAAAGTCCTCCTCCCACATCTTCATCCCCCACTCATACTCCCTTGACCAACACTCTAGGTTCTGCTACACTTGTTACCCCTATGGTACCTATTATTCTTTTTGTCCCAGTTGTCCTTGTCAATCCACCAAACCTTGCGAATATGGCTATGAGATATGCACCTCTGCAATTACCTGCTAATCCTGCAGCTTTACCTCAGGATTACCAAGCCAAAATCTCATATTTTGACTCCACTAGCCCTTACTATGCTATTCAGCATGCCAAGAGGATGCAGGATCATTTTGAGAACTATGAGATAGATGATGAAAGTGTAAGGATGAGAATTTTTGTCCAAATCCTAACAGGTGATGTCCGAACTTGGTTCAGGTCACTTCCTGCAAATACCATCACAACCCCTAATGAGCTTTACCAAGCCTTTACCAACAGATGGGAGAAAAAGAAGGATGCCTTGCACATACTTGGTGAATATGACATGATCAAGAGAGGTCCTCAAGAGACAGTTCTGGAGTATTGTGCTAGGTTCAACAATGTATACAATGCAATACCCCAAAACTTAAGACCTCCTCCTGATTTGGCCTTATACAAATTCCCTGATGGATTTGACCCTGACATGGCTTATCAATTAAAAGAAAGAGCCCCTCTAACCCTTGAAGAGGCACAAAAGGTTGCTGTCACAGTCGAGGCTAACCTAATTGCTAAGAGGAACAGGGCAAGATCGGAAAAAAGAGTTGCCTTCAAAGAGGAACCCTCAGCCTTTGACCAGAAATTGGATGCAATAATCTCTGGTATGAAGAGGTTGGGTGACAGAGTAGAATCTGTGGAGAGAAATTCATCATGGGAAGCACCACAAAACAACCCTAACAGAAATCCAAACTTTAGGAGAAATCAAAACCCTAATGTGGGCAAGACTAAATCTGATCCATAGATAAGACCCCCGTTTCAGGAAAACTAGGCTGAAACATCCACTTCAGATGAGCAAGTGGATGACACCCACATCCACCTAATGGGCCTTGATGATGAGCACCAAGTCTTCCTATGTCAAGAAGATCATGAAGATGATGACATTAAACAATTCCAAACCAAGTCAGGTGAGTCATTTGACTTCAAACAAGGCTATGACACAGTTGTTTATGAAGTTCATTAACAATACAAACTAAGAAGTAGAACTATAAACATAACAGAGCCTGAAAAAACAAAGGACAGACTGCAGCCTAAGGGTACCATAGTAACAGAACCAATGAACACAACTGATTCACTTACAAAGGAAGTAACCATTGAAGAAGTTACTGAACAACTCCCCTCAACACAGAAGCCACTAGCTGTATCATCTTTACAGCCTAATCCAAGAAAAGTTCCACAAGAGATGAATGAAAAACACAAACCCCAAGATCAAGACCAGGATCAAGAAGAAACCTTACTAAACAAAGAAAAGGTAGTCATCCACAACACTAAGGTCCAATCTGAAAAACCCTTTGATTTGGAAGCTGAAGTTGGCAAACTGAAAATAGCCATTCCTCTTGCAAAACTAGCCAAGCATGACATCTAAAAACAACAGATTAAGAAGTCCCTCCAACTCACTCGAGACAAAGACAATGTCAATGTGTTGGATGACACCCCAGAATTGTTGTTTGGCCCAGAGGTTGATGGAAAAACAGCAGGCACAGGGATATTACCTTTTTATGTTAGCTTACATATCCATGATAAGATACTACACAATGCAATGTTTGATTCAAGTGCCTCTCATAACCTAATGCCAAAATCAGTCATGGAAAGGCTGAACCTAGATATTACTAGGCCATATAAGGACCTATTTTCATTTGATTCCAGCCAAGTTAAATGTCTAGGCTTGATAAAAGACTTGTGTGTATCCTTGGTCCAATACCCAAATAAAACAATCTTGATGGATGTTGTCGTTGCTGATATTCCATCCAATATTGGAATGTTATTGTCAAGATCATAGGGGGCTAAACTTCAAGGGTCCCTACAATTAGACATGTCATATGCCACAATCACAATCTTTGGTCAACCCAAGAGACTATATAGAGAGTCACTCATGAAATACATGTCAGCACTGAAAGAAAAGCCTCAAAACTTCCCCATATATGCTGTCCATTCTGACATAGACTCATATATCCTTTTTAATGATAATACAGGTCACAAAAATAATGAAGAAATCCAGACAATCAAAACAGATCAGCATATCAATGAAGGAACCCCTAACATAGAAACATTGGTTGAGTCAAAAGATGGAAATGTTCAAAAGGACAAATCGAATGATGATGAAACCAAGACACTCAAACAAGATCAGAACTTTAATAAACAAACTGCTGCTCTAGAAACAAGGCTGATCCCCTCAAGTGACAAGACTGTTCTAAAAGTCAAACTAAATAAAGAACCAAAACTTCAACTCACAAATCCAGACCACAGAGAAATCATTAAGTCTCCCCTAGAACAAGAGATCTTATGGTTCCTAGAATTTGATGGATCAGTCAACAAACTAGGGGCAGGAGCTGGAGTTTGGATACACAATAAACAAAACACCCATGCAGATGGTCGAGCCTATAGACTGAACTTCAGGTGCACTAACAACATGGCTGATTATGAAGCTCTTTTACTAGGCCTCAAGTTAGTAAAATCCCTACAAGCCATAAAAGTTTCAATCCTGGGAGACTCAGACCTAGTTACCCAACAAGTAAAAGGCAATTTTGTCACCAATGACAAAAGACTGAGGTCTTATAGGTCTGTTGCCACTGAGCTACTAAAGTCCTTCACTGAATTTCAGATTGCCAAAATTCCTAGAGCCCAGAATCTCCATGCTCATAGTTTGGCCACATTTGCAAGTACCTGTAAGCTGCCTTTTGAGCCCCACCACTGTTTTACAGCCGAAATAAAACACATACCACCCGTCCCAAACAATGTCAAGGACTGGAAGGTATTTGATGATGATACACAAATAAACAATTTCTTGACTTTACAGGAAGAGTTTTCAGGTCTAAACATTGACAATGAGACAGCAAGTCAATCACAAAGACTTGAGACAGCAAGTCAATCACAAATACATGGTAAACAGAATAACCAAGCAATATCACCAAAAACAACTAATCAAATACTACATCCTACAATCTTCAAAAAATACAGCATACAATAAATCCAACAAACTAATTGTGAAGAGATAGCTGACTATGAAACTGAAATGATACAATTAAAGGAAAATTTTCTTCCAACAGGCTTAGCTCCTCTAGAAGACATTTTTTACTCCAATGATATTCCCAGCAAACCAAAATTGCAGCCCCTCAACACTTGCCATAGAAGAGTATAACATTGGGACTGTTAAACGACCTAAAGTTATAAAACTGTCTGCTGCATTACCTCCTGACCAAAAGCCTAAATACATTGACCTTTTCAAAGAGTTCCAGGATGTCTTTGCATGGAGTTATGAGGATCTAAAATCCTATGACACCTCTGTAATACAACACACTATCCCACTCAAGCCAGATCAAAAGCCCTTTAAAAAAAAATTGAGGAGAATCAATCCTATGCTCCTCCCAGCAATGGAACAAGAGGTACAAATTTTTTTTAAAGCAGGCATTATAGCACCAATCAGATTCTCTGATTGGATTTCAAATTTAGTCCCCACAAGAAAGAAGACTGGTGAAATAAGGCTCTGTGTTGATTTAAGAAACCTGAACCAAGTGTCCTTGAAATATAATTACCCCTTACCCAAGAAGGATCACATCTTGCAGAGGGTAGTGGGGGCCTCAAGGATTTCCTTACTTGATGGGTTCTCAGGCTTCAACCAGATCTTAGTTCATCCTGATGATCAAAACAAAACAACATTTACAACCCCATGGGGAACCTTTAAATATGTTAAAATGCCTTTTGGTTTGAAGAATGCAGGGGCTACATTCCAAAGAGTAATGGACATTGCTTTTGCTAAAGAGATTCATGACTTTCTTGTCATTTATTTAGATGATCTCACACCCTTCTCCAAATCTGACCAAGAACATTTGAAACATCTAAGGCAGATATTCATAACTTGTAGGAAATATGGAATTTCCTTAAATCCTAAGAAATCCTTGTTTGGTTTGGAGGAAGGTAAACTGCTGGGTCACATTATTTCCAAAGATTGCATCAGAATTGACCCAGACAGAATCTAGGCCATCTTACAAATGCCTCATCCAAGGAATATAAAGGAATTACAAGCCTTTCTGGGTAAAATCAACTTCCTAAGGAGGTTTATCCGAAACCTGGCTGAACTAAGCAGATTGCTCAATAACATGCTTAAAAAGGATTCAAAAGTAAAGTGGACAGTAGAAGCAAATCAAGCTTTTGAGAGCATCAAGTTTGCCCTCACTCAAACCCCAGTCTTAACCAACCCTCAGTTTGACAGGGAATTCATCATTTTTTCCTTTGCTTCCCAACACACAATTGTTGTTGTTTTACTACAAAAAGATGACCAAGGAAATGAGAAACCCATTGATTTCTTTAGTAAAGCTCTCAGAGATGCACCCCTCAAGTACCAGATCATGGAAAAGCAAGCCTATGCTTTGGTAAAAGCTATTAAGGACTTTAGGATCTACATCCTATACTCCCATGTGATAGCCTATGTACCAAGCCCAATTGTTAAAGGCATACTTACTCAAGAGAACTTAGAGGGTAGAAGAGGAAAATGGATTGCAAACATTCTAGAATTTGATATTGAAATAAAACCTACAAAATTGATAAAAGGGCAGGGTTTGGCTAAATTAATGTCTGAAACAAATTTCCAAGCCTTGGGCATCAACCAACTGGACAGTGAACCGGAGCTGGCGACTCCAAAGATCAATGTAGCCTTTGAACAATCCCCTTGGTATTCTGATATCTGTTATGTGTTACAAAACCTGTGTGCTCCCCCAGGGCTGTCTAGAACTAAATGTAGGTTCCTAAAAATGAAAGTTTCAAAATTTTGTGTTATGGATGGCAATCTGCTTTGGAAAAACCATGAGGGTATCTTATTAAACTGTTTAATTGAAAATGAGGCTAACAAGATCATGAAAGAATTTCATGCAGGTGATTGTGGTGGACATTTGTATTGGAAGTCCACTATGGATAAGATACTGAGAGCTGGTTACTATTGGCCCACTGTTTTCTCTGATGTCAAGAAATTTACCACTTCATGTCATAAATGTCAAGTGTTTGAATGAAAGAGACAGTTACTGCCACTACTTTTAAGGCCTATTACAACAGAGAGACCATTTCAGCAATGGGGCTTGGATTTCATTGGAGAAATTAATCCCTCATCATCAGGCCGACATAGATGGATTCTAATAGCTACAGACTACTTCACTAAATGGATTGAGGCAATCCCATGCAGACAAGCAAATGACTCCACTATCATTCAGTTTCTTGAGACCAATATCCTT
>APFE030698219.1:10915-44731 GCA_000404065.3 Pinus taeda | reverse complement strand
ACACTCACCAGCAGAATATCCAACTGTATCGAGTTGTCAAAGCAGGCCAACTCCTTCACCAGGGCAACTGGCTCACCAAGGACCAAGTTTAGCAAAAGTTTCCTCATCTCATGGAGAAACTCAACACAACGGGGACCATTGCTTCCTAAGGGGGGCGGAATGATCTAGGTGGATATTGGTGGACACCTGCCAAATCCACTTGGACCCCCACCATTGTTTCTTTCAGCTTTTTAGTTTCCTTAATTGTATCACAGTTTACTATTTTTAGTAGTTTTTCAGGTCCTGAACTTCTGAAGCCGTTTTGACGCCCTAAACAATGTTTTTTTGGGAAAACTAAGAGCAACATGGTCCATGGACCGATGTTGCTCTTCCCAAAGTTGTAGTTCTCGAATAGATCTTTCTAATGAGATATTGTGCACGTTAAATGGAGATCGCATGCCAAAGCTACGAACCTGAGAAGTTGATGTACCAATTTACCCAAACGGGACCCACAGTTTGGCGTTTCATCTTCTAGGGTTAGGTTTTTGGATGTTTAGGGTTTTCCATTGTTTCTCAACAATAAATTGGCCTTCGAGCCTCATTGTAACACAGTTCAGAGGCATGTAGCTGCCACATCTCTTCTTAGAGATAAGCTACCATTGCCCTAGCTGGTTTATTTCCATTGTTGTTTGTAAGCATATTTCAATAATTTACATTAATGAAATAAAGTATTATTTCCATTGCATCTCTATGTTTATGGTTCTCTATAATTTGTTGCATTCTTGTTTAAATCCAGATCACTCTATGGGAGTCTTGACTCAAAAAAAAATATCTTGCTCATGAGACCCATGATGCAAGCATTACAATATTTTATTTTTCTTCTTTACATCTCATTGCCTAAAATCATAATTACATGTCATTATGAAGACCGAACCTAGTTACACCTTACCTTTCAACACGACGAAAGTAATGTAAAAGAAGATAGTGATAGTGAACTAATATGTATTAACTCTAAAAAGATATGGGATGAAAAGAAAGAGCCTTGAGTTTTCCCAAAACATTGCAACCAATTTTCTTTTATTTTTCTTTGATTGCCTTTTTTTTAACCGAGATGTGATAGATAGGGATAGACGGTCTGTACTAAGATATGATCCAAGACCAAAACATGCTTTTGAGAAATGTTATCATGCCAAGCAAGCGAGATAATTTTTGAGAAATGTTATCATGCCGAGCAAGGAAGATGGCCAAGTTGCAATGATAGTTTTTTCTTTCATTTTATGATATTGGATATGAAGAGTTAACCATTTACAACCATCATCTTGAAAAAAAATTAAATTGTCTTGGAACTTCAAGCTATTTAATGAACTATAATACTTTTTTTAAAATGTAAGATCTGCAAGTTGTCTCTATAACAAATTAATCAGCAGTGATTCAAAATTATAGGATCTTTTTCCTTTTTCTGAATTTTTCAACAACAAAAAAAATTGTTAATTTTACCTCAATGTTCTCTTTACTTTTCAGACCATTAAGAAATTATTGTCATACATGACATTTGCAACATTCAAATCTGGTCCTTATGTAGCATGGTGTAATGGTTATGTAGTGCTGCCTATCTCCCTGAAGTTTTGTCTTTGATTAGTCAGTAATTATTTTTTGCCCTATGTCCAATGATTGAGAAGTGACTGTCCTCGTCTTGAGCCATAAGGATCAGTACTTATATTGTTAGAAGGGTTGGAACTTGGTTCTTTCAGGCAGTAAGGTTATGCCACATCTTAATAGGGCTTGAGGTCAGGTAAGTCCCTCACTAAAAAGGTCAACACGGATCAGTCCCGATCATTTCTTCGTTAGAAGGGTTCGTCCCATACTAAAGCTTTTACGTTGTAAGCTGATGCTCAGTCATTTTGTAAACCAACAACTAATTTGCAGTAGCATAGTTACCAAATTTGGCCAAATAAGGCCTAACAATAAAGAAATTCAAAAGTAAAGAGCAGTTGGCAAATTATTCGTTAGGATTCGGTGTGAATTTAGGACGCATAAAAATGGGCCGGTTCAATGAGTTTTCTACCAGCAAAATGGAATCAGGGGGATTTCACGGACTCGATGGGCGGCAATGGCAATTCTTCAAATGGGTGAGGAAATTACACCATCGGCAGTTATTGCACTGGCACACCCATGTGCCTCCCATATGCCACGGGCATGCTACTCAACCTTACTAGTTCTGCGAATTATTAAATGTTTGTAGGAGGGATTTTTTGGTGTAAAAATGCTTAATCCTTTTACGGTTTATATGCATCCTGGCACTCATTTGCGAAAGGGGTTTAGGGTTCTAAAATGTCCCAACTTCTGGATGTCTCATGATTTCTTATATTTTGCTTAAGAAGCTTGAATAAAGTTACTTGGATACGGAATCACTGTCCCAGTAGGGTATGGATGGTGATGCCTTTAACAGGTATCGTCTCTCGATTTTTTCTAGTATTAAGAAATTTTCTATTTGAATATTAAATCGAATAGAACTTTTTCATTTCGAATTCAAATTTGGTAACTAGGATTTTACTGAGATCACTTAGTTTTAGTAGAATTTCGAGTTGATATTGCCACTATGTTCCAAAATTTGTAACAAAATGACCCAAAACCCATATATAGTTCGTTTCACTACCTAAAAAAATTGTGAAAATCATAACAAAATACCCCAAACCCGATATATCGCTCGTTTGACTGCCTGGTGGTGAGGTTAACTTGAACACCAAAATAATTGCACAATAATATCACAAAGCAGAATAACAGACAGACTAGAAATGGATGAATGAATGACTTACCACATCAGATAAAGAATGAGCTGCATCAGCAATAATGGCGGTACTACCTGTTAAATACCCGGTGACCGCCTTTCCACCAGCGAGTGCAATATCGGCTGTCAGTCCCAATTTCGATACGCGCTCCCCTGCTAATCCTCCGCCCTCATTATAACCATTGCCATGGTGGGGGTGAGCATGACCCATGTGTGATCGTGTAGCGAAATCTAAATACAAAGCACCCCTTAGAATAAAAGTGTCCTCCGCATTGAGGGATTGCGATGCCAAACAGAGGACTCTTTTCGGACGAATTGTACCCTGAAGACGCCTGTAGATGGGAGCCATCGAGATTAATTTGAAACCCATTTTCACTGTTAATGAATCTGGTACGATGGAGGAGGACGGTTGTCCATGAAATATTAATACTGAAATTTCATGGTGGGCAGAGTAACCTTATAACGGTTTTGAACAGCTGCGTAAGTCGTGGTTTGGGTCCGAACAAAATCGAATTTTTGCTGATCCCACATCCTCAAAAAGGCCTTAAAAATATTATTTTCCTTTCTGCTTTGAAAATGTCATTGGACTTCTAGATATTCGAAAATGAGAAGTTGACATTTAATTTTTACATATTTTTTTGAATTCAATAAATTTGTAATTACGTTGTTTAGGTTGTAACATTCAATATTGTGAGGAGGTGAATCAGATTTAATAAATTTTTATTTTAAAAACTTATAAATACATCACGGTATAAAGTAAAGTATATAAATATATAGAAGAGAAAGATTCTTATGTGAAATCATGGAATGGTTTTTTAATATTTATAAAGAGTATGTTTAAATTTATTGGCACCTACTAAAATGAAACACTAATTTTATGGTTTATTAGTACTTACTAACAAGAAGCAATTATTTTTTGGCTTATCAGCGTCAATTTAAAGGAAGCATCAACAACTTGATTTACCAACACCAAAGCTTGTACATGAGTCAATATTAGTTAAAGAAAGTCTACCCATCTTGAAATTGCTTCTTTGTTCTTCACACATGCACTCAGCGTCCTAAACATGGTCTTTTTAGCAACAAAACTTCCTAGGAAAATTGTTCCTTGAACTCGGCCTCTAGAACTCTACCTACTCCACGGGGTTCAGCCTTCTCAACAGAGGACAACGTTAGATCTTCAAAACGGACTCGAAACTCGTTGTCAAACGCACCAAGATTTAGCCCTCGGAACATCCCTGACTTCAACCTTCTTTGTATAGAACTTTGATCCTGAAATTCAACCTCAACAAGTACAAGTCACTGCTCTCAAGACAAGCATCAAATTCGACCTTCCACACCTCTCGACAAATCTAAAATTTGGCATTCAAATGGGACATAATTCAACCCTCAAGAGCAAGTATGCAATCAACCTTCTAACTAGGTATAGAAACCTTCAAAGAGTGTGCCAAAAATTATTCGAAAATACGCCAAAAAACATTTCCAAAATAAGCCAAAAACCCTTAAAAAATGTGCCAAAAATCCAGCCCCAAAAATCCTCTCCAAATCTACTCCTCTTCACTTCTAGTTCATGAGGTATGAACCTCAGAACTCCTTTTTTATGCACTTGTTTAGACAGATTTGAACTTGTTTGAGCGAGTGACTTGAAATGGTCATTCTCACACCTATTTATAGTGCATTTGGAGTTTAGACTAGGTAGACTTATCCATTGGTTGGGCCGACTTGTCCATTGGTTGGTTTGGCTTGTGCAACTAGCAGACTGTACGGTGAATATTCGAAAAATAATTTATAATCGACCGTGAGGAGTTAGAGGGGGTGTCGTATACCATTGGAAAGGTCTCAGAATAAGCTTTCCAAGTATATATGTGATGCTTCCATTTGAGATGGGTAAATGGGGTAAAAATGCATTCAAAGATAGGGTATCCAAATGGGGCATCAAAAATGCAAAAACAATATTTTGAAATGTGTTATTCGAATATGTAACTTTCTCTTTCATTTAGACAACCTTTGATATCAATGGCAACTTCTTTCAATTGTTTATAAATGTATATATGATGCATTTACTTTAATCGAAGATGTATGAAATGGCGAGTGAAGTTGGATTATCTTCGTGAAGGATGGATATGAAAATAGGAGTAGAAAGAATATTTGGTAAAATATAATATTATATTAAAGGTGGGGTGGATAAAGTATTAAGTAAAATAGAATATTTTATGAGGGTGAGGGTAAGGGGAATATTAAGTTTATGTGATGGGGGTGTTTACGACAGATGAGAAGGTGGCGAAAGGACGATGACCTTGGCACAACACCACATCCCTTCCCAACGTGTCATGAACTCAGAGTAAACATTAATTCTTGCTTCAACCAAGACTTTAATTCTTGCTTCGATCGCGACTCCTCTCTCCTCGCAGTATGCTCAACATTAACCTTGCTCATGTTAGCACCTCAAAAGCCATCATTGAGGGTGTTATCTCCAAACTCATTGATATGGTTTACATTATCACTATAACTCTCTCCTCCCTATTATTTCCTCCTCTTGTCGTGAATTTTGGCAAGAATTACCCCATTGTCGCTCCATTACTTGGTATCACCCCCCTTGTCTTTCTCTTGCCTACACTAGCACTGATAATGGATGCAGGACTTGCCCTTGTTACTAGAAAATCAATCCCCATCCTCTTAGGTAAGATCAGTTTCTTCTACAGTTCACATTTCTTGGACTTCGTCGGTATCGATTCTAGAATTTGAGGCTATAAATGACGGTGTAGCCTGGATCTTGGATATTGGGAACACCAAGAGCTTTCATAATCATTATTTTTACATTGTCATTCTCTATTGGCAAGTCAAGTTACTTATGGGGAAGTTCTAGATGATCATGAGAATCCCAAGACAACCTCATTCACAAGTTGGAGGAGCTAAAGTTGTTGATGATGGATGTGGATGGTCGTTTAACTTGCCTCCCAGACCAATAATGACACCATATTACAAGAGCATTGACCACCCCATCGATTTGGATACCTCCTTGTCTTCATGACTTACAAGTTTGTCTTGTGTTAAGGGGTCGAAAGGTAGAGGGAATGTTGTGCTTTCTCAGGATTCTCGCAATCTTGTCAGTTGTCGCTTGGATGAAAGGGAGATTAACTCCAGAACTACGATCCTTAGGGTTTGTCTTAACCTTATGACTTTTGTTGGCTTTGAGGAAGGCTTTAAGGCCTTATTTCTTATTGTAACCATTATTAGCAAAAACCTTCAAGAGATGGGATTTCTCTTTGGAAAAATGGTCAACATCAGAAACCCTCGTAGCACTAGTAGCTAGAGTGCAGAGCACCCAATTTCTAAGTAGGGAAATGATGGGACCTCGCATGAAGATATTGCTTTGTATGAGTTTTCTTCTGAAATACCTGATGGGTAAAACAAGCCATCCTCTTTCTTAGAAATGAGGACAACAAGGAAAGGGAGGCAACCATTGATTTCTTTCTCCATGGTAAACTTAATGGAGCTCGATTAATTATTAAGATGCTGAAAGAAGAGATCTAACTTATCTGGACCATGCTGCCAAATCGAGAAAGTATCGTCCACAAATCTTTTCCAAAACTTAGGTTTAAAAATAAATGAGGCCAAAGCTTTGGATTCAAAATCCTCCATAAACAGGTTAGCAACAATAGGGGATAGGGGTGATCCCATGGCTACGCTGCAGGTTTGTTCATAGAACTCACCTTCAAAACAAAAGAAAGTGGAAGTAAGGTAGATCTCGACTAGTCTAGCAGTGTCGGGATCGATAAGTTGAAAGATGACATCTAAGGCTTCTTTGATGGGAATATTAGTATATAAGGAAACCACATTGAAGCTAACTAGAATGTCCTCTGGATCAAAACTCACATCCTTTAACTCATTTACAAACGATGAGGAGTCTTTTACAAACAATTCTGTCCTATCTAGTCAAACATAGTTATTTTTTAGTTGTTTCCCCTATAGTTGTTAAAAAATAGTCGTTTTTAAGTTGTTTCCCCTATAGCTGTTACATGGTCCTGACTCCCTATTTAACTTGGAGATATGATCTGATTGTTCATCTTGTCCTGATGATGAACCACACTGGTTGGTTCGAAAAGCGTCGGCCTAATTCTACCAATGTGATTTCTTCTGAAAATGTCTTCAAATAATCTTGATATTAATAATACTATAATAAATAATTATCACAACTTAGATAGTAATAATAGCCTTGATAAGGGTTGTAATAATATTATTTCTTTGTATGATAATATTAATATTAACAAAAATTGTTTGAATAATAAGAACATCTTCCATATTATTATTATTATTAATAGCAATGTTTCCTCATTTTTTCCTCATTTTAAGAACGTTGTGAATTTCTCTAGCTCTAATTTTAATCCCTCTGCCTTTAGTCTCCTGAATAAAGGGCTTAATTTTTCCCTTGCCCCTAAGAAAGTTCCCATCGATGACATTATTTGTAATATCAAATTTGGCTTTAGGGACCTTCCAGATAATGTTAAGAAAGCCATCATGCAAGACTGTGCTATTGTTCTTAGGAAGGCCAAGCCTCCCAAAAGAAACCTTAGTAGGGATGAGCTTCTTGCCCTTAAATCCCTGAGGGAAACTCTGACATTGTCGTCCTAAAAGCTGACAAAGATGGAGCAGTTGTCATTTTGGATATAAGTTTGACTATGTCAACAAAATGATTGACCATCTCTCTAATAATGGTTGTTATGTCGTGCTTAAAAAGAATCCCATTAAGTCTATCTTTAAGGATGTAGCAACAACCATCAAGTCAAATATGTCTCTTAATCCTCTCTTCAGAAAGCTCATTGAGAGAAATACCTCACCCTTAAAATTTATGGCCTTCCTAAGATTCATAAATCCGGGCCCCCCTTGAGACCTATTGTTAACACAATTGGTGGGCCTACTTATATTCTCGCTAAATTCTTAGTTGTTAAGCTCAAACCTCTTGTGGGTCGAACTGATTCCTATGTTAAGGACTTTGCGTCCTTTGTTAAGGAATGGAAATATGTAAGGTTAGACCCATGGGATCTGCTCGTTAGTTTCGATGTTGTTTCCCTTTACACCAAAATCCCCATTCAAGAGGCCATTGATGTCATTAGTAAGATCATCGACCAAGACACTACCAAATTGGTTAGCCTTTGCCTCACCTCCACCTTTTTCAGTTTCCAAGGTGAATTTTATGAGCAAACCTATGGTGTTGCAATGGGTTCCCCTCTTTCCCCCATCATTGCTAACCTCTTCATGGAAGATTTTGAGACCAAGGCCTTGACCTCAACTCAATTTCGCCCTAAGAAGTGGAAGAGGTTTGTTGATGACACTTGCGTCATTTGGCTCCATGGTCGTGAGAAGTTGGACTTGTTTCTGAACCACCTAAACTCTCTATCTGAATCCATCAAGTTCACAATGGAGGTAGAGGTGGATGGATGCCTTCCTTTCCTTTACATTCTCCTCTCTAGAATGGATGATGGTTTCGTTTCTCACCAAGTTTTTTCGCAAAAAAAACTCACACGGAAAAATATCTTCATGCTAGTTCTGATCATTTTCCTATGCAGAAATTTAGTGTTCTTAGCACCCTTGCTACCCGTGCTCTGAGAATCTCTGATGAAAACCACCTAGAGCAGGAGAAATATCATCTCCTTGAAGTTTTTAAAAATAATGGATACAACAGAACTCAGGGCCTAGAAGCTTTTCAAAGAGGCTGTAAAGATTCTAGAGTTCAAATTGCTCGTGTTGATCCTATCTTCAAGGTTCATCTCTCATTTATTCAAGGGACCACGAATAAGATTGTGCATATCCTTAGGCAAAATAATGTTTCCTCTTCGTTCAAACCTCTAAGGACCATTAAAAATTCTCTTGGTTCGCTTAAAGATCCTATTGACCCAAAGGACATGAAAGGTGTTTACCTGATTCCATGTTCATGTGGTACTCCATATATTGGAGAAACAGGTTGATCGATCAACCAGAGGATCTGTGAACATGCGGCAAACATAAGGCACAATCATTCTCGCTCGTCGGCTCTAGCTGAGCATGCGGTGAAATCCAACCACCACGTCTGTATTGAGGATTCTAGAGTCATTGCTAGGGTTAACCATTTCTAGCATAGGAAACTTAGGGAGGCTATAGAAATTGAAAGGCATGCCATAAATCTCAACAGAGATGATGGTTGGAAGTCAAATAAAAGTTGGATTTTGGCCCTCTCTTTATGATCCTCTTCTATCTTTTTCTTTTTATGTATATCATATTATGTATAACTTAATTATATTAAATGCTCGATCTCTCTTTATTTAACATATATCCTTATTTTGATTCATCATTTTTAATCCCCTTTTTTAGCTTAATTAATATGAATTATTGTCCTCCTAATCTCTTCTATAGTATTTAACCTCTTAGATCCATGCCTTATAATCTCCCTAGGTAGATTTATAGCTTTTCCCCCTTATTAATTTATGGGTTTTCTTATTATTATATTATTCCATAATACTATTTTGTAGATTTATGATATTTATTATTTCCTATTTCGAAACCCCTCTTTACCTTATTTTAGAGATTATGTTGAAACCAAATCTCCTACTATTACATAAACTACTATTTTTAATTCCCCCCCCCCCCCCCTCTTTTAACTTTGTTTTCATTTATTATTTTTTAACCCTCTCATTAATTTTCTTAACAACATCCATATTCCTAATATCCATTGTTAACCAAATTAAGAATATCAAACAATTTATAAGATTTCAGATATTATCAAAATATTAAAACTAATTTTTAAACCCCTCTTTACCTTATTTTAGAGATTATCTCATCTCATAAACCCCCCCTTTTTAACTTTAGTTATTAATTTTTTAACACTCTCATTAATTTTCTTTACAACATCAGTACACCTAACATCTATTTTTAACTATATTAAGAATATTAAATTATTTACATCTAATTTTTTAGGAATTTAAATAATATTAAAAATATTTTAAATAAATATAATATAATATTGACTTGTTTGACTAAACTCCAACGACTAACCTTGGGCAATGATGCATCCTTACTATTTATTCCTGAAGATTGTATGATTTCTTTGACCTTGTCCTCAGGATGAACCACATTGGTTGGTTCGAAACGTCGACCAAATCCTAATGATGTGATTATTTTGAAAGACATCTATCTATAGTAATAGAATATTTTACTTACCCAAAAAAAAAAGTGGGGAGCATTGAGTAAAATATAATAATGATATTGTATTCTAGCCAATATTTGCCCCACCTCGTCGTTAGAAGTTTAATATTGTATTGTTGCAATATTTAAATTATAATAAGATCTTAAATTGTTTTTTGAAGAAATCATGGTATATTTTTGTGACATTTATGAAATATGAATTCCAAACAGTGATATTTAAAGAGAGTTTTAAGGTGGTGATTAATATCCTTATTGTTAATGTGTCTCGACTATCATGTGAAATGTTTATCCTTTGGGTATAGTATAAAGATATAGTCAAATCCTGTGAAGCATGTAGTTTCAAGCATATAAAGAGATTAATAAAACAAATGGCAGATCAATTACCAAACAAAGTTCCTTTTTCAAAAATAATTTCATCAATGGTCACAAATGAAACATCATTGAATGAAGAGTTGATTGGAAGGTTCTCTTACCTAGGCACCTTGGGGGGTAATTTGACATGCATGCCCCATTCTGGTGTGCCATTATTATGGTACTTTCCCCAAGACATTGTCCACAAATAAATGGATTTTGGCATGAAATTGTCTCAAGAAGAGATGGAAAGGTCTGATTGGTTGTAGTAATGGAAAGTGTGTTTCATGAAAAGTGCAGTAGATAACCTCACTACCAATGTATTTTACTTCCTTTCACCCATGTTCTTCGAGAATATATCTCAACCAAGATGGATTTTAATAAAGGGGTGTCAAACAGTGTCATTAGACTGAAGTTTTTGCCTAAATAAAGAAGCAACAAGGATGAATCCCCTTTTGATACCAATTAAAGGTATAGGAACTTCATTTACCAACAAGGACATTGTGCAACTCTTTAGATAAGGGTTTGAAAACCGTGGAGAGAAAGCAGGTTAGAAATGAGAAAACTATTGTGCATTCCATGAATTTGGTTAAAGAGTTTAGGATAGGGAAAATCATATTTCATGCAATAGTTTTGTGGCTCTATGTAACACCCTCCTCCGACATCTACCCAAGCAACCTGCCAACCAAGGTAAACATGTGACGAGAGGCCACTATGATATGATTCAACCTCCTAAGTCATGTTAAGGAAGTGGAACCGACGGAAACACACCATACAAACATTAATCATCAACTACAGGACCATTAAGAACCAATCCAATACTTTAGACAACTTGCCTTGGGGTCCCACTAAGCTTTTGGACAACTTAAGCCTCAGTCGCTCCCATGCTATAGGCATGAGGGCGACCAAAAACCCAAAGTCGCTCCCACAGGCTTGCCTGCCAACGACCAGAGACCCAAATTTTCAGTGTTGTGCCAACGACTTGTTGAAAATAGCAACAAGAAATGCTAAATATAGAAGTGCTAAAAATAGCATTGCTATAAATAGCATTTCGGGATACATTCCAATTTTAGTTAGTCCCTGAACTAAAATTGAGAACTAAAATTCGAATTTGATCTTAGCAGCTTTTTGAAAAATAATTATGTTAGACCAAGAGGTAACTCCTCAAATCAAATCATGTTATTCATTCAGGTTGTTCATTATTATATACAAGAGGGAGTGACTATTCAGTTCATCTCCCGGTGACTCTCCATCTTTTCTATTATTTATTTACATTAATTACAGTTGTTCACCTAATCCCTATGATTAGGTGTCAACATTCCCCCCCTTAATCTGAAGGGATGTTGGTGAGTCCAAGCATCATTCTGAATCTTTCAAGCTTTTCTCTTCCAAGCGCTTTGGTGAAGATGTCTGCAATTTTCTCATTAGTGGAACAATGGTGTGTTGATGTTGAATCAGATGATATTTAGTATTGATGTGCTTCGTTCGATCATGGAACTTTGGGTTCTTGGCCAACTTTATTGCCGAGGTATTGTCAATCATGAGTGGAGTTGATTGTACTTGTTTTACCTACAAATATTCAAGAATTTTCCTGAGCCACACAATTTCTTTTGTTGCCTCAACTACTGCCACATATTCTACCTTTGTTGTGGAATCTGTTGGAACTAATTGTTTGCGTGATCTCCAAGAGACAGCGCCTGATCCAAGACTCATAGCATAACCTGAAGAATATACCCCAGTTTCTTTGTCTCCATCGAAGTCTGAATCAGAGTATCCAATCAAGCTGAAGTTACCCACTTGTGTATATTTGATTCCAAAGTCTTGAGTTCCTTTCAAGTAATTTAGAACTCTTTTTGTAGCAGACCAATTTCCCTCTCAAGGCTTTTGCATAAACCTAGAGAGGATTCCAATAGTAAAGGAAATGTCTAGTCTGGTAGTAGTTAGGTAGTTTAGACTTCCTACAAGATGTCTATACTTTGTTGCATCCTCAAATTCTTTTCCTTCAATGGATGTGAGCTTTAAGTTTTGTTCCATTGGAGTAGCCAAAGGATTGCATTTTGTCATGCCAAACCTGTTCAACAGATCTCCAATGTACTTCTTTTGAGAAAGCAATATGGACTTCGGATGTTGAGTTACTTCAATACCAAGATAGTAATGAACATAGCCCAAATCAGTGATTTCAAAACCTTTCCTCAATTCCTTCTTTATGGATGCAATGTAGCTTTCATTGTTCCCTGTCATCAAAAGATCACCTACATATACCACAAGATATACAACTATTTTGCCAACCTTCTTAACAAACAAAGTTGCATCATCAAGATCAGAATGTTTGAAATTGAGTTTTAGAAGATGCTCAGTTAGTTTTTCATACCAGGCTCGCGGTGCTTGTTTGAGGCCATACAAGGATTTCACAAGTTTGCATACTTTATGTTCAATTCCTTTCACAACAAATCCTTCAAGCTGAGACATAAAAACATTCTCTTTTAGATCTCCATTCAAGAAAGTAGTTTGTACATCCATTTGATGGACTTTCCAACCGTTCTGAGCTGCTAGGGCAAAGAGTGTTCGGATTGCAGCCCATTTTGTTGTGGGGGCAAAAGTCTCCTCATAATCGAGCTCTTCCTTTTGTGCAAAACCTTTTGCCACAAGCCTGGCTTTGTGCTTGTCAAGTGAGCCATCAGCTTTATACTTGTTCTTGTAGATCCACTTGCAGCCAATTGGTTTGGTTCCCAATGGAGGATAAACCGCTTCCAAGTGCCATTCTTTATAAGGGCATCATACTCCTTTTGCATCGCTTCTTTCCATTCATCATGAGAAGCAACTTCTTTGAAGGAAGTTGGTTCAAAATTTGTTGACAAATTCAATTCACAATCATAAGAAACATCCATATCAATAGGTGAATCAGAGTCATCTACATCTCCATTTTGCAAGTTTGAATTTCTAGTCCCTTTCTTTCCAACCTCATCAGGATGAACACTTTCAAGTGTCTTTGTCAACCACTTTGGGGGACCTTTCTCAGATGGTCCAGGCTGCTCCGTTGATTGAGTTGGGACTGAATCAAGATTGAGTCTCCCAATTCTGTCAATCACATCACTCAAAGTATCATCCATTGTTAGAGTTTCATGCAGGGGAGAGAGTGTTTCAGCAGAAGATTCCATAGGTTGATCTAGTATAGGAATCCCCCCTTCAAGATGTGGAATCTGATTATCAAATTCTTGAAATGATTTTGCATTTGTGAATTTATCCAAGCGATCAAGTTGTCTTTCAACAACATTGTAAGTTTTGGATGATTCAAGAAAGATTACATCTCTAGATACAACAAACTTTTTGTTGACTTCATCATAGAGATGGTATGCTTTGGAGGTGTTTGAATACCCCAGGAAGATACACTTACGATTTCTTGCACCAAGTTCATTTCTATGTGCGTTTGGTATCAAGGCATAACAAGTGGAACCAAAAACCCTAAGATGCTTTACCGAAGGAATGTGCCCATACCACATTTCATAAGGAGTCTTGTTTCTAATAGCATTAGATGGACATCTATTCTTTATATACACAGCACATAGAATTGCATCTGCCTAAAACATCATTTTTACATTTTTGAAGAACAACATGGAGCGTACCATATTTAAGACTGTCCTATTCATTCTTTCAACTACTCCGTTCTGTTGGGGATTATAAGGCATAGTTGTTTGATGTTTGATCTTATGTTGGCGAAGATAGTTTTCAAATTCATTTGAAGTGTATTATTTTCCATTATCATTGCGAATAGAGCCAATATGAGATTGTGCATCATTTTTAGTCCATGTATGAAAGTTCTTGAATGTTTGAAAAGCATCAGATTTGTTCTTCAATAAATAAACCCAACACATTTTGGTGTAGTCATCAATAAATGTCATCATATATTTATTTCCATTTGCAGAAGGAATAGGCATTGGACCACATAAATCTGAATGAATGAGTTCAAGTTTTCTATATGCTCTTGAATGTGAATCATGAAAAGACTGTTTTCTATGCTTTCCTAGAATGCAAGCATCACATTGCTTAAGTTTCCTAGGAATTGTAGGCAACCCAGTAACACTATTTTTCTTCAACAAGCAGAGGCTGTCATAGTTCAAGTGTCCAAATCTAGCATGCCATAATAAACTTGATGGAAATGTACCTTCTTCATAATGAGAATTATATGAGAAATTTTGTGCACGAGCAGAGGTACCCTATAGCTTGAGAAGCCTTTCTTCTTCTATCCCCATCATGACAAGTGAGTGGTCTAATGTTTTTCTCACCTCAAGCTTGTCATGAAACATATGAATGGAGTGTCCTTGCTAGCGGATGTGGACCAAGGACAACAAGTTTCTCCTTAGCTATGGGATATATAGAACATGATGCAGAAGAAAGTCTAGAAGACCAGGCAATTTAAGCCTGATTGTGCCAAGCCCTGATGGCTTGAGTTTTGATTTGCACGCAAAGTATACTGCTCCATCAACATTGTTAGTAAATTCTTCAAAAAAATATTTTCTAAAAGTCATGTGGAAAGTTGCTTATGAATCAACTAATCATTTTTCCAAGAAGCAAGTGAAGCATTAAATAAGTCTTCATTTATTCCAATATTACAGTGCCACAACATAGTGAGCGGATTGAGGTGCTTTACCTTTGTCTTTGTCATTAGTTTTACCTTTGGGTTGGTTTCTTTCCTACTCAATTATGTCCCAAGGTAGCTTGCATGTGGATGCACCATGTGATCCATCTCTTTTGTAGCATATGCAGTGCAAATTTGACTTTTCTCCTTGAGAGTGTCTACCCCCTCTGCCTATGAAATATCTTCCTCTTCCTCTTCGACCACCTCTTCCTCTGGAAGAATCTTGGGCAAGATTCTTTTCTTTATGAGCAAGGCACACAACCTCTTCATAAGATTCAGGGATTGTCTTCTTTACAAAAGCTTTCTCTCTTTCAACAATTTTTTTCACAAGAGAGTTAAAGGTAATATCTTTGAGATTTCCATTTGTTTGCAATAACTCAAGATAATTGGAGTAAGTAGGATAAAGTGCCATGAGAAAAGCGATCAGAGGAATATCCAGTTCAACCTTAGTGACTTTAATATCATGCATTATAGATTTTACTTTGGATGCAAGAACAAGAGGATCATTATTTTGTAATTCAAGGGTGAAGAGTTTAATCATGAGTTGAACAACTTCAAGTGCAGAGTGTGAGTCATAGAGTTCTTTCAGCTTTTGTAAGGCTTCGAATGTAATTGAAAATGGCAAAATGTGTCGAATCACCTCTTCACTTACTGATGTTGCAATCAATGCATACTAGGCTTTGCTATTCTTATTTTCCCAAATGGCGAGCTCCTTGTCTGAGGTAGGCTGGACTGGCGCTTCATCTCCTTCTCCAACACACACTCCTTTCCATAGCTCATTAAAAATGAGAATGTGTTGGATTTTCCGTGACCATTCAGGATAATTCTCCTTTCCATTGAGAACTACTCCCATAATAGATATAATTGAATGCATTGTAAAACCTGAGTGCTGTAAAAATACTTCTGTTGCCAATTAAAAAAATATTGTACTTCTGGTGGTAGAACAATTACAATATGATATGTAAAAAAATCGGATTTATTTATATGGAGGAGTGAATTTGTATGGATAGGGAGCGGTGTATGAGTTATATGGAGGCACTGTGAGTGGTGAGACTGACATTGCAAGTTAAGAGGGGCAGCGACAGTGTGGTAGGAGGGGTCATATGGAAGCAGCCACAGTGTGGGAGGAGGGCGTGTTTAGCCGCAATGTTCAAAGGTATGAACGCTGATACCAAGCATTCACTGTGGAGCAGCTTTCGCACTAGCGTTCAAAGTGGATTCAATTGTGTATTAGCCAAGCGTTCACCGTGGAGGAGGCCGAGGGTGTTGTAGAAGGCAACATTCAACGACGTTCACCACAGCGATACCACAGTGGGCGCCATGGGTTATACAAGCCAATGTTAAAGCATCGAGGATGATATACAAGCCAATGTGCAGTGATATACGTATGGAGGGATATGAGTCGACTATGCAGTGATATGAGTCGACTGTGTATGGGAGCGAGAAGTCAAATTATGTATGTCGACAACGACGGTTGTAGTGATAAGGAAGCTGCGGGGTATGGTGCTTTTTTTGGAAGTGGCGTTCAATGGATATACCACAGTGATATACCACAATGACATTTACCATTACCCAAAACTGCCAGCTTGATTTTGAAGCATTATACCACTACTGTACCACGACTATATTCTTGGATGGGAGGTAGCGTCAGAGTTGCTAGGTTAGCCAGAATCAGCAGAATAATAGTGAGAGAGATGTCAATCTGCATAGGATTCAAAACATAGGCAAAATAGGGAGTTATAAAGTAGAGGGAAGCCAAAAATGGCGCTGGCTTTGATACCATGTCAAACCAGGAGGTAACTCCTCAAATCAAATCATGTTATTCATTTAGGTTGTTCATTATTATATACAAGAGGGAGTGACTGTTCAGTTCATCCCCCGGTGACTCTCCATCTTTTCTATTATTTATTTACATTAATTAAAGTTGTTCACCCAATCCCTATGATTAGGTATCAAGACATGCAATAGTTTTCCCTTTGATTGAGGAAGTTATCCCTTAATTAAAGTGATCAGGATGAGTTGTACTTTGAGTTGTAATTAGTTAGCTCATTTAACTAAGTTAATTCCTATTAGATTAGTTCCAATAGTTTGTGGAACTGATTGTGAGTTCAGTTAGTTAATGCATGCATGCATGTAACTACTGCACTTTAGATAACTGAATATTCTCTCATAAATAACTCATGCACGTCAGTTCAGTCAGAGACCCAGTTGAGATCAAATGATGGGACAGTGTACTATCAGTTGTAGGAATATTCCATTGAGGATATCTCTTGCATGCAGAAGGAATTCATTCCTTGGAGATTGCGCAGTTACTTCTGAGTTTGGTGAGTTGTGTGAGAGGAGAATTCACACAGGTGGCAGCTAGAGGACATAGGAGAAAGTGTGCAAGGAAATAGGAGGCTTGGAGGACTGAAGGAAGGCATATGTTGTGTCTATTTAGTCTATGAGCAGTATTGAGGGATTGTACTGAGAGCTAGATAGCTTGTGAGCTAAAACTTTGTGTAATCCAGAGATATTTCCACTTGTATGATATTACAGAGATTAGGGTTTTTAGCTGAGGCTTTCCCTAGAGTATTCTTCTGTGTTCATGTGTGATTGATTTCTCATTCTCTGTTATATGTGTTCTAATTGATCTTGCTCAAAATTGATTAAGCTTCTGCAAGTTTGTTTGTAGAAGTAGATCAAGTATTTTTCTTTAGTATATTGCATTATCAGGTGATCTACAGTGGGAAATTATGCATGGTATCAGATCAAAGGTGATCAAAGCGAAGAAAAATATACAAAAAAGTTCGAAGTTTGAAGTTCCTGATTATAGAAATCGAATTCTTATCACATCTCAAATTTCACCAATGGCGTTCAACGGTTTGAGACTCGAGTATGCCCTTGATGGTAGCTTGAATTATATAGCCTAGAAGGTTCGCATGGAAGCGGTATTAGAGGAAAACTATTTGAATGACTTCATTGATCAAGAAGTCCCCAAGCTAGCAACTTCTAATGCCCAAGAATTGGCGGAATGGAACAAATGTAATGCTAAAGCAAGAAGGATTCTTTTGGAGGGAGTTCGAGACCACATAGTCTCGAGTCTCCATGGGAAGGAGACACTATTTTCAATGTGGAAAACATTGAATGATCTATATCAAAACAACAACGATCAGAGGAAGTTGGCGTTGAAAGACAAGGTTCGGAAAATCAAGTGTGAAAAGGGCGACACGATCTCTACATATCTGAATAAGCTCACCACCTGCAGGGATGAGCTTGGAAGTGTAGGGATCACAACAGCTAGTGATGACATGGTGAGTCGTGCTCTCCTTAGTCTTCCTAAGAGTTAGCATAGCTACCAAGACTTGGTAAATGGAAGAGAGAAACTGCCAGATTGGGAACGACTTTGGTCGGATTTGATGCAGGAGGAGATAAGAAGAAGCACTAGAGATGGATCTTCATCAAAGCAAGATGATGAAGAAAATCTAGCCTTAGCGAGTAAGGCGAGGAAAGGGAAAGGGAAGGCGTCCCATTCCAATAGAGTTCTTCCCATGGTGGGAAGAAGATTGACAAATCGAAAGTGAGATGCTTTCATTGTATTGAGGTGGGCCATTATGCTACGAATTGTCCACAGAAGAAATCCAAGAAGGGATCCTCGAAGGGAACAGATGGTGAGGCACTGGCCTCAAAGTTCGAATTGGATTTCACCCTCATCGCATGGGTGGTTTCATCAATTGTGGGGTGTGTTTGGTACCTAGACAATGAAGCCTCATTCCACACGACTGGCGACAAGAGTCTATTCAGTACCTTGGAGGAGAAGGACCTCCAGATGTGCATCGAGGTGGGCGACGATGGAAAGTACTATGTTTCAAGTGAAGGTACAGTTGTGTTTCAGAGGGAGCATGGAGCTCCGTTCACCCTGACTGATGTAAAGTATGTGCCTAGTCTGAAGAAGAATCTTGTGTCCATCGCTATGTTGGAAGACAAAGGCTATGATGTAGTCTTTAGTAAAGGAAAGACATTCTTGAGGCATATCGGCACTGGACAGACCAAGAGGATTGGGATTCAAGTAAAGAATCTCTACAAGTTGGAGGTAGATGACTGTGTTGCATTGAATTCCAAAGTAGAGTTGCTGCAGAGCCAAGATGTTGGTGAGCTATGGCATAGAAGATTGGGCCACTTGCACCATGGGGCCTTGAAGATCATGCAACAGATTTCTACCGGACTTCCCAAGGGAAAACTGGAGCAAGTGGATACATGCAAAGGTTGTACCTTGGGTAAGTATGCAAAATCTTCCTTTCAGGTTCAAGACAGTACAACTGCAACAATCCTGGAGCGAGTTCATACAGATGTGTGTGGACCCTTCTCTACAACCTCCACCGCTAAACAAAGGTACTATGTTATTTTTATTGATGATTTTTCTTGTAGATTGTAATATTCCTAACCAGAATATTCCTCAAACCCCAGCAAAAACTCCAATCAAATATGTGCAAATGATATAATAACCCAGAAGTGATAAAATAACAGTGGAACAACATATAATAATGTAAACCGGAAATATAAGAAGATACACAAGAAATGCAGCGAGAAATGCTAAGCCATTTTATTATACTGAGCAATAAATGAGTACAAGAGGTGATTAGACATATGGCACCTCGACTTGCACAAGGCAAGTGAAGAGATACTCTCATAATGACAAGAATGGCCTCTCTGCGTGGATGCTGCGGTTAGAAAACAAATGATGATTTGGGGCTGCTCCCCTCCTCGAAAAAATTTGAAACTATGGATTCAGGCTCTACTCAAGAAACCCAAAAGAACCCAAAAAGCTTTCCTAGAATGGCCTCACACTGATCTGTGTCCCAGTTGTTGGAAAACTACCCTACTATTGCTACTACTGGAAATCGAATGAGGATTCGGGGTTTCTCCCCTCTTTAGAAAAGGCTAAAACTCTGGAATTGGACTCTACTCAAGAAACCCAGAAAAACCCAAAAAGCTTTTATGAAATGGCCGACCCCCGAAAATCACCCCCTTGGGGTTCTGCGCAGTTCCTCAAAGACACTAATGAAATTGCTGCTAAATTGCTGATGAAACTATTGTTGAAATGTTGGTGAAACTACTGTTGGAATACCAATAGAAATACCTTGCCCGAGCAAGCACTCGAAGTCCCCTGGGGCTAAGGGTGAGATCTCCGAACGGAGACACTCAATGCACTAAATAGTGCTGCAGACTGGCTAAACAGCTAGCGTGCTCTAAGTCAAAATGACTATCACAAATGCTCATAACCAAAATGATCTGAAATGAGGGGGTTCCTCTCTATTTTATAGCCTCTAACTCTCACAATCCCTAGGCTCACTTTTTCCTGCGTGATCTCCTTCTTGCCATGTGTTCCTTCCCTCCTGCGCAGTCCCTCCATGTGTCTACGTGGGCCCCACTTCTGCGTCCCCCTTTGGCTCCCTTGGTTCCCCCTTAAGTCACAATGTTGTGCTACCTAGGAAGTGACTTTTTATTCTAAAGTGAGTTATGTTCCTCCTTCCTCACTTTTTATTTACAAATAACTATAGAAGGAAAAAATCAAACAAAATTGAATATTCCAATTAGCCATAACTAATTAGGAATATTACAGTCTCCCCCAACAAAATGTTGCTTGTCCTCAAGCAACTAAAGTGATGGATGCTGTAAGATCTCCTCACTCTCCCAAGTGGCATCCTCATCCGACAAATGATTCCACCTCACTAAGAATTCCCAGACTGTCCTGCTCCACAACCGTCTCTCCCTAGAGTCAATGATAGCCTCTGGCTGCAATACCAAATGGCCCTCATCATCCATGGGTGGTAGCTCATCCGTCATAGTCACCTGTTGCCCCAATGCCTTCTTCAGGCATGATACATGAAAAATGTTATGAATCTCGCTACCTTGGGGTAGCTCCAACTCATATGCAACTTGTCCAATCCTGCGTATCACCTTGTATGGCCCATAAAAGCGGGGCTTGAGCTTCTCAACCCTCTTCTGCGTCAGTGATGACTATCGGTATGGCTGTAATCGTAGGTAGACCATGTCCCCTCCCTCAAACTGTCTCTCCACCTGACCCCTGTCGGCATACAGCTTCTGTTGGTTCTGCGTTGTAGCCATGTTATCCTTGAGAGCTCGGAGGATATCCTGACTCTCTTGGATCCAAATCTTGGCTCTAGGAGCCCTACTATCATCAAACATCACGTCCAAAAGATAAAGGATGATACCCATATAAGGCATAGAATGGTGACATACCAATGGACATGTGATGCGAAGTATTGTAGCAGTACTCCCCCAAATGCAGCCACTTCAGCCATGCTTGCTGTTGCCCACTGACATAGTTACTCAAGTAGCCCTACAACCACTTGTTAACTATCTCCGTCTGTCCATCTGTTTGTGGGTAATAGCTGGTACTTGGTGTCAACTCCATCCCCACCAATCGGAAAAGCTCCTACCAAAACCCGCCCATGAAATGGCTGTCTTTGTCACTAACGATGGTCTTAGGAAGACCATGTAGGTTGCGATAATCCTGCGGGATGGCTCATCTCACCCTTGTTCCTCTGGCAAACATCGCACTCCCGGATGTGTTGGAGTATGTCCTCCTTGAGGCCCTTCCATGAGAACCTCTCCCTAATGGCCCTGTAGGTTTTGGTAAAACCCTGATGTCCTACCAATGGGGAATCATGTGATGCCTGGAGTATCTTATTCTTGAGCTAAGACCCCTCAGTCAAGAAGATCCGGTCCCTGTAGTAGATGATCTCATCGACCACCCTGTACCTATCATCTGCCACCTGACCATCCAGAATCTCACATGCAAATGTGTCCTTGGATTACTCTACTAAGAGTCAAGCCCTCCAATCTGTATCCAAGCTCATAAGAGACAACGTGGCTAGTCTACGTGAAAGGGCATCTGCTACCACGTTGTTCTTACCTTTGACATACTCAATGTCAAAGTCATATGCTTAGATCTTATTTATCCACTTATGTTGCCTCCTGTGTAGCTGCTTCTGCTCCAAAAAGAACTTGAGGCTGTTGTGATCTGTCCTCACCCTGAACCTGTTGCCTACCAAATGCTACCGGTACTTAGCCAATGGATGCATGATGGCTAGCATCTCCTTGTCGTATATGGAATACAACCTCTCGTGCGGAAGGAGCTTCCGGCTCTCAAATGCTATAGGGTGACCTTCTTGCATCAATACTGCGTTGATCCCCTCTCCCGATGCATCACACTCCAAAACAAATGGTTGCGTGAAATCTAGCAATGCAAGCAACTCTTGGATAGCCCGCTCAATCTCATCCCGATAGGCCTTGGGGTGCTTATAGGGGGTGGTAATCATGACCTATATTCCCTGCTCAAGCTCGATGGTGTGCTCAAACCCCCGATCTGGTGGTTGTCCTAGTGGAATCTCCCCAAACACTATGGAATTCCGATCAAGGATAGACTGTATCTCTGGGTGTACTGTCTACCCTGTAGTTCCTGCCTCTGATGCATGCAGCTCCACTGCCCACTCTATGTCTCCCTTTCGGAAGATTGCCTCCATCCGATGAGCCGAGACAGTTTGAGGCGGATATGTGTGCTGTCCCTGTATCTTCTCATGCTTCCCTGTCTTCTCATCATCCCACTCCATCTCCAGGGTCTCCCAATCTGTCGTGGCCTTCCCTAGAGTGATAAGCCACTGAACACCCAGTATCATGTTGGTGTCTGGAATATCGACCACGAAAAAGTGGTTAGTCAATGTGTAGGTGCCCATCGTCATTGAAAGCTCAGGAACATAACGAGCACACGTCATGGTCTGATCTCCTGGGACCAAGACTGAAAACCCATCGAAGCTCTTTATTTGTATACCTCTCTGCTCAACCATCTGGGCATCGATGAAGTTGTGGGTTGCCCCATTTCCAACCAAAACTGGTATGCGCTAAGCGTAGCGTCAGATACTTGGGAACTCCCCGTAACGCTGCAAGGGTCCCTCCGGTGGGTGCATAAGATGCACCACCTGCTGCTGGTGGTGGAGGTGGCAAAGGTCCCTATATGGAATGGCTATCTCCTGCATCCACATCCTCCTCATCATCCTCTTCTCCACTGCTCTCGGAGAAGACCTCAATAAAATGTGCTTTACCAGCAGCACATCTATGTCTTGGTGCCCATGGCTCTTGACAAGTGAAGCACAACTGCTTCTTCTTCAGCTCCCTCCTGGCATCATCATCAAGCTGTACTCATCCTGGATTCCCCTTTGGAGGTGGAATCCTCACATCCTTCCCCTTAGACTGGAAAATCTGTCTCTGGGGGTAAGGTGTCTGGGTCTTGGGTAAGACATCCTGTAAGTCCCGGATCCTGCTGATAGCATCCTAGAGCGTAGCTGGTCTAGTGGATCGGACTAGACGTCGAAGTGGCTCTACTAACCCCTCAACATACATATAGACCCTCCGTGCCATCGAGAGGTCTGGCACCACCACGGAGACCCTCAAGAAATCTACAATGTAGGTCTATGGGCTCCCTGTCTATTTGAGCCTTGTCAGCTCAACGAAATGCTGCTCTAGATCCCTCCGATCAAATCGCTCCATCAGTCTCCTCGTAAACTCGGCATATGATGTCACTGTGGAGTGCCCCAATGTAACCATCCCATGAAACCACCAATCTTGGGCCTCGCCATCCAAATGCAATGTTGCCAGCTTGATGGCCTCTTCCTCCGACATCTGGTTAAGCTGGAAATAAATGTCTAGCTTCTCCACCCAAGACTTTGCCGAACTGTTTGATGAGCCATCAAATGTAGGCAAGTGGAATTTGCTCGCTGCACGGTGGGTGTCACCATCATGGTAATGCCGGTACCCTCTGTGATGATCGCGGGGTTTGCTATCCCGCCGGAGATGAACAAAATATCTGAATGAGAGGGCTTCTCTAAACTCCTATCCATAGGCCTGGTACTCTGCAAAATAATCGCCCATATGCCTGGGCTCTGCCTCCTGCTGGGCTGCGGCCCCTGTGTCTGCTCCTAAGAAGGTGGGCGTGGTAGAGCATGTAGGGGCATGTGAGACCCCCTACTATGCAATATCACGTTGCTCTGGCAAGTGATGAGATGCACCTGATCCCTCACCGATCTGAAAAACTCATGGGCTCTCCCGCTCTCTAGCATCTACTGCCATGAATCTCTACCCCATCACCTCAATCTGCCTGGACAGAACCTGCACTGATTTGAGGAGCATATCCGCAAATCTCTTCCCGTCCTCGTCTGTCATCTGCTCTACATCCACTACTGGCTCTCTCTGTTCTGCGTCTACCACAGGTTCCTCTTGTTTTGCGTCTGCAACAGGAACACAATCTCCTTCTTCGTAGGTATTCTCCAACCTACGCCCAATGTCTCTGTATCTCTGACCTCTGTAACAGATATAGGGTTTTTCCCCCGGTGTCATAGATTGCTAGCTCCACAGGCTAAGCCAGATCTATGCTTTGATACCACTGTAATATTCCTGACCCCGAATATTCCTCAAACCCTAGCAAAAACTCCAACCAAATATGTGCAAATGATATAATAACCCAGAAGTGATAAAATAACAGTGGAACAACATATAATAATGTAAACCGAAAATATAAGCAGATACACAAGAAATGCAGCGAGAAATGCTAAGCCATTTTATTATACTAAGCAATAAATGAGTACAAGAGGTGATTAGATAGATGGCCCTTCGACTTGCACAAGGCAAGTGAAGAGATACTCTCAGAATGACAAGAATGGCCTCTCTGCGTGGACGTTGTTGTTGTTGTGCTACTGCTGCTAGAAAACAAATGATGATTTGGGGTTGCTCCCCTCCTCGGAAAAAGTTGAAACTCTAGATTCAGGCTCTACTCAAGAAACCCAGAAAAACCTAGAAATCTTTCCTAGAATGGCCTCACATTGATCTGCGTCCCAACTGCTAGAAAACTATCATACTACTGCTACTACTGGAAATCAAATGAGGATTTGGGGATGCTCGCCTCCTCAGAAAAGGATAAAACTCTAGAATTGGGCTCTACTCAAGAAACCCAGCAAAACCCATAAAGCTTTTTTGAAATGGACGACCCCCGAAAATCACCCCCTTGGGGTTCTGCACAGTTCCTCAAAGACGCTGATGAAACTGCTGCTGAAATGCTGATGAAACTGCTGCTAAAATGCTGATGAAACTATTGTTGGAATTCCAATGGAAATACCTTGCCCGAGTAGGCACTCGAAGTCCCCCAGGGCTAAGGGTGAGATCTCCGAACGGAGACACTCAATGCACTAAATAGTGCTGCAGACTAGCTAAACAGCTAGCGTGCTCTAAGTCGAAACGACTATCACAAATGCTCATAACCAGAATGATCCCAATGAGGGGATTCCTCTCTATTTTATAGCCTCTGCCTCTCACAATCCCTAGGCTCACTTTCTCCTACGTGATCCCCTTCTTGCCATGTGTTCCTTCCCTCCTGCGCAGTCCCTCCATGTGTCTGCGTGGGCCCCATTTCTGCGTCCCCCTTTGGTCCCCTTGGCTCCCCCTTAAGTCACAAAATTGTGCTACCTAGGAAGTGACTTTTTATTCTAAAGTGATTTATGTTCCCCCTTCCTCACTTTTTATTTACAAATAACTATAGAAGGCAAAAATCGAACAAAATCGAATATTCCAATTAGCCATAGCTAATTAGGAATATTACATAGATGTTGGATCTACTTCAAGTAGAATAAGGATCAAACCTTCTCAAGGTTTTGTGAGTTCAAATCCTTGGAAGAGAAAGAATTTGGAAAGAAAATAAGGGCCTTGCCAAGCGACAATGGTGGACAGTATGTCTCCTAACAGTTTAAGGACTTCTGTGCAGCAGAAGGAATTAAACGGGAGTTGACGGCACCCCATAACCCACAGCAAAATGGGGTGGTTGAAAGGAAGAACAAATTGATTGTGGGAGCAACGCGAGTGATGTTGCATGACCAAAACCTACCACTTCATTTGTGGGCTGAGGCATGCAATACAATTGTATACTTGCATAATAGAAGCCCACATCATATACTAGGAATGAAGACACCAGTGGAGGCTTTTTTTGGGAAGAGACCAGATGTGAGTCACTTCAGGATCTTTGGATCATCGGTTTATTTCCATGTGACCAAAGATGCCTAGAAAAAGCTAGATCTAACAGCTGAGTTGGGGATACTTGTGGGGTACACTGATACACCCCACAACTATCAGGTGTTCTTACCTACCAGTTACGCAAAGATCTGAAGTTCGACAAGTAGAAATCCATGCGAGTTTCCCTTGAGAGGGAGCTCAAGTTGCATGTAGAGGAGGAACTTTTAGTTCCTAAGGAGGAGGAGCCTTAGACTGATGCGGAGCAGCCGCATGCAGAGGATCGAGGAGTGGAGACATCCACTCATGCAGGGTCTTCCAGAGATGGGTGGAAACACTCAAGGGAAGTTGACAGATTGGTGATGGATGTGAGAGATAATGTGGGACAACCATCCTCTCAGTGCAGATACAAGAGATCACCTGAGCAGTACACTGGTTACATGGCCTTGGTTAGGGAATGTGTAGAGACCAAACCATCTTCCTTTGAGCAAGCAGTGCAGCAACCAGTCTGGTTTGATGTTATGGTGGAGGAGTACGACTCCATAGTTCAGAACAGTGTTTGGGATGCTGTCCCAAGATCGGAGGACAAGTCAGTGGTGAGTTCCCGATGGCTTTACAAGGCAAAGCAAGTAGCTGATGGCAGTGTGGAGAAACATAAGACAAGGTTTGTTGCCCGTGGTTTCTCACAGGTCGAGGGGATTGACTATGATGAGAATTTTTCTCCTGTAGCAAGGTACTCATCTATCAGAACGATGTTGGAACTATCAACTCAGATGGGTTGGAAGATCCATCAGATGGATGTGAAGACTACATTCCTCAATGGCAAGATTGAGGAAGAGGTGTACTTTGAGCAGCCAGAAGGATTTGAGACCTTTGATCATGAGTCGCATGTGTGCTGACTCAAGAGAGATTTGTACGGGCTGAAGCAAACACCTCGTGCTTGGTACACCAGGATCGACAACTATTTCACCAGGTTGGGCTTTACAAAGAGTGAAGCAGATGAGAACCTTTACCACATCATGGTAGAAGGTAAGCCATTGATCATTGTTCTTTATGTTGATGATCTGATATTGACAGGTGATGATCAGTTGATCAAATCTTTCAAGGAGGACCTTGCAAGAGAGTTCAAGATGAAAGACATGGATCTTATGCACTACTTTCTAGGCATGGAAGTGTGGCAGAAGGATGGGGAAGTGTTTGTGTCTCAAGGCAAGTATGCCAATGAGATACTCAAGCGATTCCACATGGAGAAGTGCAAGCCCATGTAGACTCCTCTAGCAGGTAACTGGAGGAAGGAGGATGCTACTTCAGGTGAGGAGTAGTTGCGATTGTTTATCGGTAGCTTGTGGGTTCACTGATGTATGTAGTGAACACACGACTAGATTTGTGCTTTGCGGTGAACCAGTTGAGTCAAGCTATGGTTCAACCTACCAAGCTATTTTAGAAGGAAGCAAAGCATGTGTCGAGATGCCTTAGAGGCACATCTCAGTATGGATTATGGTACAAACAGACAGAGGGAGTGAAGCTTCAGGGCTTCACAGATGCAAATTGGGCAGGGAGTCCATCAGACCGAAAGAGCACTTCAGGAGGAATTTTCAACCTTGGTTCAACTGCGGTTTCTTGGTACAACAGGAAACAAAGGTCAGTTGCACTTAGCTTAGCAGAGGCTGAATACATGCCTTCCATTCAGGCAGCATGTGAGGCCATTTGGATGCAGAAAATTCTGGTTGGATTGTTTGGTCAGAGGATGGATCCAACTGTGATCTATTGTGATAATCAGAGTTGTATCAACCTCTCTGAGAATCCAGTATTTCGTGACAGGTCCAAGCACATCGATATCTGGTATTATCATCTTTGAGACTATGTGGTGAAGAGGATCATGTTGTTACTATATGTTTCAACCGAGGAGTAGGATGCACATATTTTGACTAAGGCATTGTCAAAATTCAAGTTCGAGCTCCACAGAGACAAGATTGGGATGACAGATAATCCCTTTCTTGTTGAGAAGCAGTGTTGAAAATAGCAACAAGAAATGATAAATACAGAAGTGCTAAAAATAGCATTTTGGGGTACATTCCAATTTAAGTTAGTTCCTGAACTAAAATTGAGAATTCAAATTCAAATTTGATCTTAGCAGCTGTTTGAAAAATAATTAATTAATTCATCTTGAATTACTTAGTTGGAGAAAATCAAACATGAAGTCTATGTGAAGACATGCAACAATTTTCCCTTTGATTGAGGAAGTTATCCCTTAATTAAAGTGATTAGGATGAGTTATACTTTGAGTTGTAATTAGTTAGCTCAGCTAACTGAGTTAAGTCCAGTTAGATTAGTTCCAATAGTTTGTGGAATTGATTGTGACTTCAGTTAGTTAATGCATGCATGAATATAACTATTGCACTTCAAATAACTGAATATTCTCTCATAAATAACTCATGCATGTTAGTGCAGTTAGATACCTAGTTGAGGTCAGATGATGGGACAATGTACTATCAGTTGCAGGAATATTCCATTGAGGATATCTCTTGCATGCAGGAAAAGTTCATTCCTTGGAGATTGCGCAGTTACTTCTAACTTTGGTGAGTTGTGTGAGAGGAGAATTCACACAGGTGGCAGCTAGAGGACCTAGGAGAAACTGCGCAAGGAAATAGGAGGCTTGGAGGACTAAGGGAAGGCATATGTTGTGTCTATTCAGTCTATGAGCAACATTGAGGGATTGTACTGAGAGTCGGATAGCTTGTGAGCTAAAGCTTTGTGTAATCCGGAGATATTTTCACTTGTATGATATTACAGAGATCGGGGTTTTTAGTTGAGGCTTTCCCCAGAGTATTCTTCTGTGTTCATGTGTGATTGATTTCTCATTCTCTGTTATATGTGTTTTAATTGGTCTTGCTCAAAATCGATTAAGCTTCCACAAGTTTGTTTGTAGAAGTAGATAAAGTTTTTTCTTTAGTATATTGCATTATCAGGTGATCTACAGTGGGAAATTATACACGACTCCAGGATTTGAGCCATTTTTTCAAGCCCAGAGCCCAAGTCACTGCCCAAAAATTGAACCATCTCCAAAAATAAGTAAAATAGCATGGAAATGACAGTACTAAAGCAAATACTTGTTCAAGGCCTTGACTAGTACGAGTCATGACAGACATTTCATCAAACATACTGTGAATGTGTAATCTAAAGGTGTAATTAACATTTCCGAGCATAGGGGTCTCATACTTAGCTGAGAATCGCTAAGAACCATTGAAGCCTCAATACATCAACTTCCATTCCATCCATTAGGTCATAGATACATTGATCATTCAATTACAAGTAAAAACATGATGTGAGCCACACATGGTTGTTGTCATAAAACATATACATAACCAACATAATAGGGACAAAATTATCCATGAAATCACAACCATATACATCACATACAATCCATCATAATACTCATAGAAATATAAGGAGAAATAACCTTTCATTAATGATGCAAAATCCAAACTCGGGATGGGACTTCCACATTCCAGCCGACCGTAGAATGGCTTAGCCAAATCTCTCTTCAGCCATTCACCCCCGTGCCATATTCCAAGCATGAATGTGGGATTTCATAAAACACATCAATCGAAACTCATTCAGGGCTTGCAGAGGCCATCCACCTCAACCCATCAAACAATGATTCAACCTCACGGTCGAACATCACAAAACCATCATCAGATTAGTCACCATCCAAGCCTTCCAAGACTTCTAGAGTGTTTGTCCAACCAAGGATTTTAGGACTAGTAACTGAACCCAAGCTATTACATGTCTTCCAAAGTGTTTATCCAACTAGGGCTTCCAGGAATTAATAACTCAACTCAAGCTAAGGAAACATGAGAACCAACCAAAAACAAACAATGAAAGTAAACCCACAATCAATATGGATATCCAGGAAATGCCAAGGCTAGGCAATCCACTGTCAATCCAGGCAATCCTCCATGCCAATGACAAATCACAACTAAGAAATCACATGCATGTGCCATGCATGCCAAAACTAGTGAAGAAAACATACATGCAACTTGGTACCTGAAAGAAAATATGTTGTAGTTGTTGATCCCAATGCCTTCTTGCGCTTTCCTACTCTTTCTTTGCCTTCTTGCTCCAAAATCGAAGTATGTCACACCCACCAAGAGTGCTCCAAGAAAACTCTAAGTCTCGAAGAATCTGAGAGAGGGAGAGAATAATGAGAGAGCTCAAACATTGAATTGAAAAAAGGTTACCAATTGATCCTCATAAGCATTTTTATGGATGATGTCTCTATTTTCTTCATTTTCCATTAATTTCCTTCATTTTCCTCCTCACATGCAACCTGTGACCTTTCACCTCCTTTTTCTCATAATTTCCATTATTTTCATAAATAAATGTGCCAAAAATGCCATTTTGCCTTTCCAAAGCCTTAGCCAAAGCCTTAGCCTCATGCTTGGAATATGGCATGAGGGTGAATGACTAAATAGAGATTTGGCTCAGCCATTCTACGGTCGGGTGGAACATGGAAGTCCCATCCCTGGTTTGGATTTTTCATCATTAATGAAAGGGTATTTCTACTTGTATTTCTATGAGCATTTTGATGGATTATATGTGGTCTATATGACTGTACTTTCATGAGTATTTCTATTGCTAGTATGCTAGTTATGTATGTATTTTGTGACAACAGCCATGTGTGGCTCTCATCATGTTTTTACTTGTTATTGAATGATCAATATATCTATGACATAATGGATGGAATGACAGTTGATGTGTTGAGGTATCAATGGTTCTTAGCGATTCTCAACTAAGTATGAGACCCCTATGCTCAAAACTATGAATTACACCTGTAGATTACACATTTGCAACATGTTTGACGAAATGTTGGTCATGGTTACTAGGGGTTCAATCAAGGTCTTGAACAAGTATTTGCTTTAGTACTGTCATTTCCATTCTATTTCACTGATTTTCAGAGATGGTTCAATTTTGGGCAGTGACCTGGGCTCTGGGCTTGAAAAAGTGGCTCAAATCTTGAAGTCACTGGCATAGCACTGGCAATTTGGGTGTCTGGTCATTGGCAAGGAAGCCCGTGGGAGCGACTTTGGGTTTTTGTCACCCCTCGTGCCTATAGCATGGGAGCGACTGAGCCTTAAATTGTCCAAAAGTTCAGTGGGACCCCCAAGCAAGCTATCTAAGGTATTGGATTGGATCCCGAGGGTCTTATAGTTGATGTTTAATGCATGTATGGTGTTTTTCCACTGGTTCCACTTCCTTAAGGTGACTTAGGAGGTCAAATCACATCATAGTGGCCCTTCGTCACATATTTACCCCGCCTAGCTGGTTGCTTGGGTAGATGTGGGAGGAGGGTGTTACAGAGTGGTATCAGAGCATGGTTCAGCCCTCGGACTAGATGGACTATGTGTTGGTCATGAATGCATGTAAGTTTCATGTGTGTTTCTCACACTTGCATTCGATTTGCTTGTTGCATTTGCATGATGTTGTTCATGGTTGAAGAGATGTCGTCATGTGAAACTTGATGTGTGGTTGTGGAATGCATCGTCATGAATATATGACTAGGTTACATGTCGAATTATGTCGTTTACATGTATCATGGTAGTATGCTTGGTTACATTCTTGTATGCTTAGTTGCATGAATAATTCTTTGCAGGGTTGATTTCAAGTATTGTTTATTCATGATTTGTCATACATATTTATGTATATGTGTGGATGGTTATGCATCGGTTATGCAGATTCATGGTTGCATGTGGTCAAGTGTATAGTGACATAATGATGGTGGTTGTAATGCATGAGGTCATGGTATGTTGTTATTGAGGTCATCCATTAATGATTGGACCCTAACTAGAATAACGGTTGCATGGTCATATGCTTATGTTTTATGTTTATATATGTTGTTATGATTATGTTTTACATGTATCACACTGATTTATTGATCTTGTAGACAAGGTAGCCTCCCCGAGCTATACTAAGGTACGTTGGTCTATTGTGATTTAGTTTAGCTGACATGATACACCTTGAAGGAAGAAATATCCAATGGCTAGCAAGATGGTTGACTACAAAGACTCTCCCTATGAATCCGAAGGGCAGAATGGTGTTGGGAATTCTTTTGATTTGGCAGTCACACTGAGAAGCTTAAAGGAAGAAATAAGGAGTTGCAAGGCAGATAATGATAGAATCAGGCAGGCACAAGAGAAACAAGAAAAGGTGAATGCACTAATACTTCAAAGTTTGTCAGATTTGCAGCGACAGGGACCACGTTGGATCAATTATGAGTAGGAGGAAAGTGTTAACTCCCAGGTTGTTCTCTTTGACTCCAGAGAGAATACGGCCGGGGTAACCACTAACCATTCTTTGGGCTACAGCTTCTAGCCCAGCTGTAGTCAGAGAGGGCTCTCTCTATCAGTTTTGTCACTGCTTTTAGTGAAGATTTTAGGCTAGTTATGGGGTATTTTTGGTTGTTTTTGTGTTTGGTTGGGAGGATGCTTCTGATAGCTTTTAATGTCTGACCTTAGGTGTAACTAATCCATTGGGCAATGGGGTCTTGAATTATTGTTCCCTTGAGGTTTTGACTGAAATGTGGAGGTAAATACAGGGCCTGTATGTATTCTGTGAAACAAACTATAAAGATTTAGAGGCGAAAATGGAAACAACTTAGCAAAAAGCAATGAAGAATTCTTTACTTAAGTTGTGTGGTGTGAAAGAGGTCTGTTATCTGGGAGCAATTTTCTTGAATTCCTGAAATAACATTCTCTAGTGATGATACAGTATTAAAGGTAGCACTGAAGAATTACTCTTTAAATACCATAAATGGAGAAAACATATACAAACAGCTAGGATTGAACTCAGGGTAATCAAAGATTAAATCCTGGGTTATTCTTTTTCCTGGTTATTCAGAGAATTGAATATATGTGGGAAACATGAGAGATACAAGAAAGTATGACAAACATAATCGTAACAGAAAGGAGTAAGGAAACTTATTGAGCTATGGAATACACGGGAATCCTGTATTTTTAAGCCACACACCAGCAAGTCATCATGAGAGACAATATCTGAAGAAATCCCATTGTTCTTTGTATTAGCTGCCTGGATCTTTACAGTGTAAGAGCAACAGAAGAGAAAACGAGAGCTTCTTTACATCCGGAGTCCAACCCCTCTAAACAAACGCGAGGGGGAATATATAGAGGTTTCATACAAAAAATATCTCAGGTATTGAGTCATCTGAGAAGAAAATATCTCTTACACTTATACAAAGAGAGTAGATGAGAAGTAATTGCAAATATAAATGACCTTTAAAAGCTTTTTACTCATGTCAGGATAAATCTTTGACCTTTGGGCACTGCGGATACAGCTGTGCGGCTTTGTCATAAATGTAGAATGAAGTGCTCTGCCACTCTGATTTTTTGTATCTTCTTGGCCCTGCCACCTGTGCTTGCTGCTGCTGCTGCTGATGTCGAGTACCTGTGCTGAGTTGGCTCAGCGTCTTCATATTTGCTGTCATGGCTTTTATCCTCCTGTATATGTAATATAAACCTTTTAACAAAAGATTTACTCTTCTCAACTTTGATTTAAAAGTAACTTTATCAAATCTTGCCATGTGTCTGGAGGGGGAAGCTGATGTCTCAAAATTGACCCTAAGGTCTCATCAGCCTCTGTGTACATGTAGAAATGAGGGGGCTCATCAAACAGATGTGATACTTCATTTCTAATAAAAAACAAATTATCTAATTTTTCAAAAAGAATCTGCCCTGTTACTGGGCCTGCTGAAGATGTTCCTGGTGTCTCAGCAATCTGAATTGCTGCAAAAGCGCTTACCCTCTTGATATATTTT
>APFE030698217.1:0-18027 GCA_000404065.3 Pinus taeda | reverse complement strand
TCTGCCACGTTAGCTTCAGCTATTCAGCCACTACCAGCCCAGGTCAAATACAGGACAGCATGAGGATAAAGCGAGCATTCAAGGCAATTAAAGGCGGACCCAACAAATGGACCATGACAGCTGGCCAAAGGACAAAGTAATGCACAATACTTGGTGGTACACCCTCAGTCAACTCCAAGAGCCACCAAGTCAGCAGTCTCTGACCATTTCATGACAGGGCCAAGAGGGCACACAAACCACAGCTGCACGGACAGGCCACTTAGCAGTTAAAACAAAACACTCAGCCACTTCAACCAACTCCGTAAGCTCCAGATGCCAAGATTGCTCTGACAGGAGTTAATAGCTTTTATAACTCATTAAAGATTGCAATAACTGCTCATCTACCATCTCAGTACTATTGTAGGAAGATATTTTCCGCTCAGATGACTCATACATGAGATATTTTTGTAATAGACTTCTATATATTCCCCCTCGTATTTGTTAGCAGGGGTTGGACTCCGAATGTAAAAGATCTCTTGATTTCTCTTTTGTTACTCTTATGTGTAAATATTCAGACAGCTAATACAAAGGATGATGGAATTTCTCCAAGCATTGTGTCTCTCTTGATGTCCTGATGGTGTATGACTAAGAATTTGCAGGATTCCTGTGTATTTCATGGCTCGATAAGTTTTACTTGCTACTCTCTGTTACATATATCTTTGCTATACTGTCATATATCTTTCATGTTCTCCATGTACTCAAAACTAAATGGCCAGGAAAAAGAATAGTTCTAGGATTTAATCTTTGATTACCCTGAACTCAATCCTAGTCGTTTTACATGTTTCCTTCAGTTAAAGTATCTAAAGAGTAATTATTCAGTGCTACCTTTGATACTATATCTTCATAATGTTCTGTTATTTTAGGAATTCAAGTGATTGCTCCTAAATAATAGGCCTCCTTCATGTTACTCAGCTTAGTAAGGAACCCTTGATTGCTCTTTACTAGTTATTCTCCATTTTCACTCTCACAATTTACAAATTGTTTCATGGAATACATACAGGCCTGTAGTTACAACTGCACTTAAGTCAAGATCTCAAGGGAACGACAGTCAAAGACCCCATTGCCCAATGGATTAGTTTCACCTGCTGACAGACTCTAAAAGCTATCAGAAGCATCCTCCCAACCAAACATAAAAAAAACAAACAAAAATTCACTTCATAACTAGCCTAAAACTTCACTAAAAACAGTGACAAACCTAACAGAGAGAGCCCTCTCTGAATACAGCTGGGCTAGAAGCTGTAGCCCAAAGATTGGTTAGTGGTTGCCCCGGCCGTATTCCCTAAGGAGTCATAGGGAACAACCTGGGTGTTAACAGCAGCAACATACTTTGCTTCCGTTGTTGAGAGTGCAACAACACTTTGAATTTTTTAAACCCAATTAACAGTTGTTCCACCTACAGTAAGCAAATACCATGTTGTGCTCCTCCTATTATCTCTATCACCTGCCATATCTGCATCAACATATCCTTGTAGAGCAATGCTTGAACCACCAAAGCATAATGCTTGATTTGCGGTACCTCTCAAATACTTGAGAATCCAATTCACCGCCATCCAATTTTCTTTTCCTGGATTGTTCATGTACTTGCTTACAACTCCCACTGCATGTGCAATATCAAGCCTTGTGTAGGCTATTGCATACATTAAGCTTCCAACTATTGATGCATATGGAAGTTTAGACATATAAGCCATTTCTTCTTGAGTCTTCAGACACACCTTCTTACTTAGTTTGAAATGGCTAGCCAAAGGTATACTAAATGGTTTTGCATTCTACATATTAAATATTTTCAACACCTTTTCTATGTACTCACTCTGAGACAATGTAAATTTTCGATTCTTCTTGTCTCTAGTTATTCTCATACCAAGGATTTTTTTTGCAACACCCAAATCCTTCATTGCAAATAAAGTTTCCAATTTTCTTTTGAGCACATTTATTTCTTGCATGTTAACCTACAACAAGCATGTCATCTACATACAATAACAATATAATATAGTTTCCATCATTTTGCCTTTTAAGATAAACACAATGATCATAGTGACATCTAGTATAACCTTGTTCAGACATAAACCTATCAAATTTTAGATACCACTACCTTGGAGCCTGTTTTAAGCCATACAAGCTCTTCTTCAACTTGCACACTAGTTTCTCCTTCCCTTTTACCTCATATCCTTGTGGTCGTTGCATATATATCTCTTCCTCCAAATCCCTATGGAGAAAGGCTATGTTTACATCTAACTGCTCAAGATGCAAATCTTCAACTACTACTAGACTTAAAATAGTTCTGATTGAAGTCATTTTGACAATAGGAGAAAATGTCTCATCAAAGTATATACCCTTTTCTGTGCAAATCCCTTCACCACAAGTCTAGCTTTATACCTTTTTCTACCTCCATCTTCTTCCTTCAACCTGTAAACCATTTATTTTGCAATGTTGTTTTACCTACAAGCAACCTAACTAAGTCCCAAGTCTTTTTATGTGCTAAGGAGTCCATCTCTTCTTTCATGGCTTGCTCCCACTTCTTCCTGGTTTCTACCTGCACCACTTCTTCATAACATTTTGGTTCACCAGAATCAGTTAACAATACATAATATAATGAAGGCAAGTATCGTTCAGGGGGTCTACTTATCTTGGTAAATCTTCTAACACCACTTTCAGGTGTTTGAGGTGCTTTTTAATGTTTTGGTTGTTGTTGTTGTTCTAGCTATTGATCATTATGATTTTCAAGCACCTTCACTTTTTCTGTGATCTCATCAAGCACTGTGTCTTCAATGTTTTCTTTATCCTATTTCTTTTCCTGCAGTTGATCCTTATACAAAACCTTTTCATTGAATATGACATCTCTGCTCCTAATGATTTTGTGTTTTTCATAATCATAAAAGCGATAACCAAAATCATTAACACCATATCCAATAAAGGTACATTTATTTTATTTTGCCTCAAGCTTTGTTCTATTTTCTTTATTATGTGGACAAAGGCTTCACAACAAAAGTCTTTAAAAATGAGTAGTTTACCTTTTTACCTGTCCATGCCTCCTCTGGAATACCACCATCCAAGGAAATTGAAGGCCCTCTATTTATTAGATAAACAACAGTATCTACAACATCTGCCCAAAATAAAAAAGGCAATCCTACATGCAATCTCATGCACCTTGCACGCTCCATGATTGTCCTGTTCATCCTTTCTGACACATCATTTTCTTGTGGTGTTCCCGGAACTGTCTTCTCAGAGACACTTCAACCTTTCTCTTGTCTCATTTTCAACCAAAGCTTTCCATTTCTTGAAAGTATCAAATACATCAGATCTATTTTGAATACAAGAAATCTAGGTCTTTCTGGTTGCATCATCAATAAAAGTAACATAATAACGAGAGGCAATGAGAGGTGATACCTGAGCAAGTACCCATATATATGTATGCACAAGCTCTATTTCTTCGCTCTTCTTTTCTTTCTCAACTCTGAGGAATCTGACTCTCTTCTATTTTCCATAAACACAATTCTCAGAGAATTTTAAATCAACATGCTTCAAACCTGGCAACAAATTTCTTGAGTGAAGAATCTGCATCCCCTTCTCACTCATGTTCCCAAGCTTATGATCCCACAATGTCGCATCTGCTCCTATAGAGGTTAAAGCATTAACAAAATTAGAAATACCATTGCATAAATACAATGTACCAACCTTTTCTCCTTTTGCTATTACCAAGGCTCCTTTAGCGACCTTCCAAGTTTTATTTGTAAATGTAGTTACACAACCTTCACCTCCCAACTACCCTGTTGAAATCGGATTTTTCTTCAAATCTAGAACATGCCTTACCTCCTTCAATAGCCATTTATTTCCATTCTACTATTTTATGAAAATTGTACCCATTCCAATGATTTTACATGGTTTATCATCACCAAATCAAACCTGTCCAAAATCTCCTTGAACATAATCATGAAAATGTTTCCTATCAGGTGTGGCATGGAATGATGCCCTTGAATCTACCACCTAGACATCAATCATATTTTCTAATGAAAGAATCAAAGCATCTTGCAACACATCACCTATCACATTCGCTTCATGATTGTTTTCTTTTTGTGCGTCTCCTCTTTTCCCTTCTAAGACTTGCAGTCTTTCTTCAGGTGTCCTTTATTCCCGCATTTCTAGCACACTATCCCCGATCTGGACTTGTATCTGCCTTTCCTTGACTTACTGTGATATCCTGGGCACTTTCCTATTTCCATTTTTCTTCCCTTAGTATCTGTAGTCAAAGCATTACCTGATGTTTCACCAAAGCTTTTCCGTCGCATTTCCTAGCTAAGGATTGCACTGACAACATCATCAAACTTTAAAGTACTAGATCCAGAGACAGAGTTACTAATGGCCATAACTAAACCATTCCAACTTTCTAGCAATGAGAACAGAAATAATAGAGCCCTAACTTCATCATCAAAATTTACCCCTACATAACTTAACTGACTGGTAACTGTATTAAATTCATTTAAATGATTAGCAATAGATCCACCTTCTCACATTTTCATATTAAATAAACACTTCATAAGAAATACCTTATTTGAGGCTGATGGATTTTCATATTGTTTGACCAATGCCGACATCAAACCCTCTGTTGTCATTTCCTTTGAAATATTAAATGCTTTCAACGCTGCTAGGCACAGCTCTATTGTTCCAAGTGCCTTTCTATCAAGAATATCCCATTCTGTTTCTGTCATACTCGTTGGCTTATTTTCCTTTCCACTCAATGTTTGGTACAGATATTTCTGGTACAAATAATCTTCCATCTGCATCTTTCACAGCTAGTAATTTAGGCTGTTAAATTTTTTGACCCTAAACCTACCATCTTCCGCCATTTCTCCCACTCGAATCAGGAACCCTTCTCTCCTGTGAGTTTATCAAACAAATAGACCTTCAGTTTTGATACCAGTTGTTAGAAAATTATATATTACAAAGAAATGGAACACATAAAATATATTTCATAAATATAAACATAGAAAACACATAAACAAGATAGATACAGATCTACGTGGTTCACCCAATTTGGGTTATGTCCACGGAGAAATAGCCAGTCCTTCCTTTTATATTATCCAGCAAACTGAAGAGATACAACCTACAGCATATCCGTTGTAATTCCCTCTTCTCTCTTGCTCAATCTCCTTTCTCTTTCTCACTCAAAATATTGATATATATAGATGCAATACAATTCCCTCATATATAGTGAGGGGTTGCCTTCTAGGGAAAAAAACCCTAAATTAAACATAAATTCTACCATCATATCTCCACCTAATGAACGATCCATATTGACTACGAAATTACAACATTTTACAAGTCAATTTTACATCTATTTTTAGCTTTGGGGGCACTACCCCTGATCCCCCACCAGGTTGGGGCTCCCAAAGATCGCAACCACCCCCCCTAGACCTACCATGAAAATATTATGGGAGGCATTGCGACCACATTACGAACTGGGGTCCAATGCGGTGATACCTCTAAATAAAGAGGATAATTAGGCTCCACACCCAATATCTTTGAAGCAAAAGATAAGTTCAACATCAATATTGGCTCTTCCAAATCTTAGACAATCATTTGAGATTCAAATGGTTCTATTGATTACGCCATGGGAGTAGTTCTTATGCAACATGGTAAGCCCATTTCATTGCATTCTAAAATTTTTAATAGAGCTATGACTAACTATCCCACTTATGACAAAGAACTTTATGCATTGGTACAAAGTGTCAAAAAATGGAAACACTACTTGATGGGGAAGGAGACCATTATCCATACCAACCATCAACCATTGCAGTACTTACAGTCACAGTCAAAGTTGTAGCAATCACGACACTTCATATGGATGGGTTTTCTACAATGGTTTCATTTAGTTATCAAGTACAATAATGGAATCTATAATACGATATCCAATATGCTTTATGGGCCTATTGTAAATTCATTTGTTATACTCAAGCATAATTATGTTTTGCATGAAAGTTACATTGAGAAATATGCACATGATAATGACTTTCGAGATGTGTATGCAAGCTTGAGTCAAGGAAACCAAATTGAAGAGTTAGATTACCATGTACATAATAGTTTTTTGTATCACTTGGGAAAGTTATGTAATCCACAGGGAGAAAGAAGTAATATCATAAGGGAGGCACACACTTCATTGGTTGTTGGACACTTTGGTGTAGGCAAGACAATAGCGAATCTTCAAAGGTATTGTTATTGGACATGCATGTTTGATAATGTATCTTGTTTCATTAGAGGATGTTCTTTGTGTCCAACAAGTAAGCCTAGCAATAGGAAAATAGGATTGTACACTCCACTTTCGGTACCTTCACGTCCATGGGAGAGTATCTCAATTGATTTTGTAGGAGGTCTTTCGTTGTCAAGGAAAGGTCATAATTACTTATATGTAGTTGTAGACAGGTTTAGCAAGATCTGCATACTAACACCATGTAAAAAGAAAATTACAGCAAAACAAACAACTCCTATTTTCTTCCAAAACATTTGGGTTCATTTTGGTCTTCCTACTTCCATTGTAAGTGATCAAGATTCTCGATTTGTTAGGAAGTTTTGGTCAAATTTGTGGGACATGATGGACACAAAGTTGAAGAAAAATACAACCTTTCATCTACAAATAGATGGACAAGCCAAGGTGGTCAATAGAACAATCATTCATCTTCTTAGAGGATATTGCAACAAACATCCCAAGTTGTGGGATGAACAATTGCATTACAGGCAACATGCAAACAACAAGGCAAAGCATTCTTCCACAAACACATTGCCATTTGAGGCATGTTTTGGTTACTTGCCAAGATCACCATTGGACTTCATCTTTGAGAAATATGTCACCATCGATGGTCACAACGACATCGATAAGGCAAGGAATTTCATAGAGAAAATTTAGTTGATACATCACACAGTGCAGGAACAACTTGAAAGAAGTCAAAGAAGCTACAAGGAAAGGCATGACAAATACTATGTCGATCATAAATTTCAAGTTGGAGATGAAGTTTGGTTATATATTAGCAAAGAGATGCTTCAAGGATAATGTAAAAAACTTAAGCCAATTCGTTATGGTCCTTTTAAAATTCTGGAAAAGATTGGTAACAATGCATTTAAGCTAGATTTGGCTCCTTATATGCAAATATACTCTGTTGTTAATGTTGAGAATTTGATATTGTTTGATCCTCCTTTGATTGATGATCAAGGAGAGCATGTTCAGCTACCATCAATAGATGATTTCTTGTTAGAATACCTTGATGAGCTTTAGCAATATCTCATACTTGACAGAAGAACCAGAACTTCAAAGAGAGGGAATGTTGAATATCTTAAAGTGGGACTCAAGGGGAAAAAGCCTTCTAGAGACAAATGGTTGCAGATCAAGAAGGTGAGGGAGTTGTACCCTCACTTTCTAAACAATTGATAGTATCTTTTGGGGTCCAAAAGGCTTCTAGTGGGGAGGAACGATTAGGTGCTAGTATTTAGCTCAAAAATCAAAATTCTCAAAATGGCTTGAAACTTGAACGACCATGTCCATCTAGACAAAACGATCCCAACGCAACTCATTTCATTGAAAACCGAGTTCGTATGAGGAAGATATCATGTTCTATCTGCTTTGCCAAACACAAGAAATTTTTGAAAAAAAATCCATAGTCATTGCATAGTCAACAGTTTGTACTACTAACGTGGTAGGTGACTGTGCAAGGCCAACTGTGTTAAATGGTCCAATCAAGCTTCGAAAAGTGTCATATTTTTGTTGGTTATCAAATGTGGTGACATGGCATGATTTGATTGGTTAATGGAGGACCAATGAGGAGGGAACAAGTGGAAAGCCTGGTGATTGCCACGTGTCCCTCCCCAAGAGTCGGCTCAGCATGCAGTGCATCAAAATTTGATGGTAGGCTGGGGGTCGAACCCAGGACCTGCTCCTAAAAAACTCCATGACTTACCGTTGAGCCGCGCTAGTGGTTCTTAACATGTTATGAACTCTACATATATTTGAATGGTATTAATGTTATGGTTAGTGGTTAGGAGGGCCAGCCCGCAAGCCAACCCTCTCATGTGAATGCCAAAACATGTTATAGTTACAGTTAACAAACGGGTGGACAATGCGACAAACCATAACTGCAAATCCAAGCCATTGCATGTGACCTCTCCTCCGTGGAAACCGTTAGGCTAATGGTTTCAGAACCATCGGCCAACATAACTATTAGTAGAAACCATGCCAAAAGCCACGATATGTGTCCACTCAAACCACTAGCTCAAACAGTTAATAGAAACTATGCATTAATTGCGTTAAAATTGGATTAGTGCTTAATTAATCCAAACTAACACTAATTAAACTCCAGTTTAACTTAGCAGGAATTCCAACAGACCTCCAAAATAGGTGCTAACTCCAAATTTAGTGAATTTAACTAGAGTTCCTCTAGTTTTAGTGGAGGTTTTCTAGGAGAAAACAATTTTGACCATAACTGGAGAAAAATTTGACCAAATTGAGCTTAGGAAAAGGTGTTCCTAGCTAATTTGAGCATTTTGAACACACTGAAGCAAGTTTCAAGAGTAGTAGAGCTTTGTAAACAGAAATTTGTCCATATTGAGCTAATACAGAGGCCTAAGCCATGGAAGCTGGACCAAGGAGATGTAGCCGAGGAGGGGTGAACTCCTTCATCAAAACATTGTGTTAAGTGTTCATGTTGATGGTTTGTTCTACTTTTCATTATTGTTGTTCAGCACTTGTTTTCATGTGATTTTTCTCATGTATTTCACATAAAAACTTGATAAAATTTGCCTATTTCCAATCACAAAAACCATAAGAGAATCATGCACATGAAGCAATTGACAAGCATTTATTTATAAATCTGAAGTTAAAATTAGCACAACAAAACTAACATTCAACAACAGATCACCTCCCATGGAAGAATAAAATAAAGATGAGGGAGCAAGAGATCCTATCAAATTATTACTCGAAGAAGCCCTCGAGCGATAAAGGAATGAGATGATGGATAATTTTCCACAAATCCTTCAGTGGATGCCAATGGGTGATGCATCTTCATCCAGTAGTCACATCAAAGGCATTGTGGCATCTTTTAAGGTATAAGTTAATTTTGGCATTCCTAGATTTGAAGGCCAAGTAGATGCATATGCTCTAGATAATGGTTAAATATGCTCGAAGGATATTTTTCGATCCATAATTTTTCGATAAAGAAAATATTACTTTTTCACTCATTAAGGCCATCCCCCATGTCAAGGACTAGTGGGAAACATACTATGAGCAAAGGGTTGAGGAGGAATCCTCACTATTTTAATTTTCATCCTCTTAGGACTCTTTTCGAGATGTTGTTAAGGAACAATATTACCCTGTTGGGAGCTATGAAGACAAGTACATAAAATTGACCACACTATAGTAGGAGAGGGACCAAGAAGTGCCAGATTTGATGAATATCTTTCATACCCTACACACGAAGTTGGGTATCAAGAACTCGAAGCGACATTTGGTGCTCAAGTATCGTGGTTGTTGTTAGGATCCTATGATTCATATGATCAAATGATGATTGAATATTTTCTTTCAGTATATCCAATTGTAAATAGTATTGAATTTCAAATGATTTCCAAAAAATATATATAAATAAAAATATAAAATGAAAAGAGGGTATATAAAAAATGGAATAAAAGAAATATAAAAAAAAGGGATGAAAAGAACCCCATGAAAAGAAAAAAAGAGTGAAAATTATGCAAATTCAAAAGCCACTGTAATGAAATTGTTTATTTCATAAATAAATTAGAATTTTGTGTGCAGCTTGTTTAGAAATGCCACAATCATCATTCCTTGTTTGAAACATACAACCTAATCATTTTCAAACAAATTTCAATTTTGTTTGTTAGATTAGAGAAATAATTTGGCCAAACTGTTTAAACTTGGCTAAAAATAGTTAGGTAGATTAAGTGAATAAATCAATCCAACAGTTTAATTTGGATCAATGAATTAGCATGGTTAGGTTGCAGTTAGATTAGATGATTTTCCCTTTTAGATGGAAATGAAAGAGGTTGAAATAAAATAAAAAACATCTTTTGGATTGTCCTAGGTTTGGCATAAAATACATTTTATCCAAAGTTTTGAGCTTATGTTATAAAGTCATAAGTGACAAAAAGGCTTGTCATGGAGTGTTAACCTCTGCCATGATTGAGCCATAGATCATCATCTATAGCTAGATCAATGGCATTGAAGGGATTTCGCCCCCTGAAAAACCTCTTAACCTTCGTTCCTACCCCCACCAACATTCCCCACACCCATTCTACAACTCCCTCCGTGACACTTGTCCCTCTATCCCCTATCCGTTAAAACATTTATTTCTCACTCCTAAACTATCGTTGATCTCTCTAACGTCCTTACGCCTGTAATGGACACATTCCCAGTTATAAGAAAACCATAATTTACCACATTGTTCCCTTTACTGTCTCTAAACTATGCAAGCACTAAAATTCATAATTGACACAACAATTCGACTGAATATGAGTAGAGGACTACTAACTACCATATCATCTTTGCCATCACCATCAACCTTCTATTTTTTGGTTTTCTCGATCAATTCTGTCCACTATTCTATCTTTCTATTCCTAAAATTTCTTAATATGGCTCCTAAAAGTAAGACTGGCACCAGTGATGAAAACCCCATGATCCCTCCACCCATTGACCTGGATCACATTCCCCTGTTTGATAGAGATTATAATATCTCAGAACCAAAGTGTGAATTCAATTTTTTCATGTTGCATAATTGGCTCAAAGATATTCACCTTAACCAAAGTGATGAAATCTGCCTCTAGGAATCAAATTTGCCCCTCAACATGTTTCCCCAAACACATTATTTTCCTGAATTTATTCTCAAATGTAGAGCCAACTACATACCTAATCAAAGAGCCATGATAGCCCCCGCTAGTGAGGTTTTGCTTACAATTAACCCTCTGTCCATCCAACAGATGATGTAGATTCCTCAAAATAGTGCTTATACTCCTTCTTCAATAGAAGCTCTAAATGAACTGTACCAAAAGCTAAAGTTTCCCCAAAGGGCTAGGATTTTTGAGATTTTCCTCCCTGAGGATACACAGTTACCCAAGGAAAGCCCTCCCTATCCTTCTTCAATGTTCCCAGAAAGAGCCAAGCAAATCATATCATTGCTTTCATGTTTATTAGGTTACTATTTTGATGAATGGGTAGATGAACCCATCTTAGGTTTTCTGTCTATATTTTCCACTGAAGAAAAAACCCAAGTTATGTTTGATTTTATCCAATTTCTTACTCATAGGATCCATGAACAATTTCTTAAGCTCCAAATTGAAGGAATGTTCATATACGCTCATGTTTTAATGTACATGTTTTTATTCTTCCAAACAGACAAATTCCCATTTACAGTGTAGAAACTAAATGAGCAAGGGGAGCCACACTCAGTTATATTTTGGACCTCCATTCTAAGAAGAAATTCAAAGGAATATACATTCAAGGACTTCATAGATCAGTTTGTGCATCCAGCTACTTGCTTGCTGACCAGACATATAGAACCTAGAGTTAGTCAAGAAATCCAGAAGATCTTACATCTCAGTGAGAAACTAAAGATAGTTGACTAGTACTTGTACCAGAACTACATCGAAATCAAAATATACGGGTGTGAACTACCACCTTATAAGATATCCAGATATCTTCAAATAAGGATTCTTTCCTTGGAGTACATCAGGAAAATGATCTACTATGATGAGGTTCACTTTGTTTCAGCAAAAAATAAATCACAATTCAGGATAAAAATGCATGTTGGACCTTTTATCTACAATAGCAGGATAGTAGGGTAGGAAGCAGAGGAGATTCTAAAACAAATGAAATTTCCCCTAAGTTTTACCTAGTCATATGACCCATTTTAGATAATTTCAAAGCATAGGGTGGAGTAGAAAACTACACAATATGTGCATACTCAAAGGCCAAAAATTGAAAAGTATATGAACTAGGCTCAGTGGGAAGAAAACACTTTACAAGAAGCAGAAGAACAGCTTCTGCAAAGAACCACTTCACATACTCCTACTCCTTGGGAAAATACAGAGAAAAGACCAAGAGAAGAAGACTCACTTTCAGTCATAGAGGTCTCAGCAAAGGAATTTAAAATCTATACAAAGAAAACCAAGAAGAATCCTACAACATGGTTTTCAAAATAAGAAGAAGAAGTACAAGGATCATCTACAATAGTTCTGAAAGGTCCACTATTTCCATCGCATTCAGAAGATATATCTACAGGGTCCCCAACTTCATCATTTTCACAAGCCAATCTAAAAACCACTCAAGCATCAGAAATTATCTAGAGGTAGAAAGAGTTAAACATTTTAGAAAAGTATAAAGAGATCAAGAAAAGAAATGAAGCCCTCAAGCACAAAACCTACACACAATTTTGGAAGAAAACTTCCACCACTCAGCATAGGCTTATGTCAGCATTCAACATAAAAAAAAATGGAAGAATGCAAATGGCATTCTTGCAAGCACAAGTCCCCCATTCTCAATCAATAGCAGATTATAAGAAAACCACATTTGAGTTTGAAGAAAAGGATGTCCATCCTTTGGACCAAATGGACATGCATAGGCAAACTGGAGAGATGATTTCCTCCATGTTGGCTTGAGGGGACCTGACCTGGGTTCAGCATTAATTAGCCAAACAAATCCCTACACTAGTGGCCCTTTCGGCATCAGCCCGCAAAGTGCAAACCGAAGTCTCACCTAAAGTAGTATGGGGGGATGTTGGAACCAAGTTTCCACATCCTAAGATGGTTGTGATGCCGTTTTATTCCCTTTATTATTTCCTTCACGCAGGTTACTTCGCTCTAGAGCTTTCCAGACAAGCCCTCTATTATGTCCTTCAACACCTCCACGAAAGGGTTTAGCTATCCTTGACACAGCCATAACCCTTGATCTAGACCGTTTCGTGTTGCCAAGGTAGTGTACTGTGTAGATTCCTAAACTATTCCAAGTGTCTTGCTTATATTATTACTTACTCACAGTTAGCACCACGTAAATAGATATTCTTATATGCATCTAGTTATCCAGCATAATTATACACATTTGCGCATCACATAAGCATTATAAAGGAAATTCATACATAAAATGACAAGATGCATTAATCAAAACAAAGACACAGAAATTGCAGAATACTTCTCTTTATTGATATCTTCCAAGAAATTGCATACTCTATTCACCCTGCGCACACAACTGCAGGGGTCTGCGCACTCAATTGTGGACTTCCACCCTAGGCCTCTGTGCACTCAATTGTAGAGCCTCTACCTACGCTACAACCTGAAACTTAGACCTCTTACTTCAGAGCTATCACTCTCTTACCTGATCGATCATTCTAACTACTTAGAGCTTAGATCTTTTTATACAATCCCATGGTCCACAGACCATGGGTAGATCTCTTACAGCTGAATTTACTTAAAAAAACTAAGGGTATACAACCCTTTATGAATTATAACACCTATGTGATCCATGACCACAAAATGGGGAGTCTTTACCAGTTTATTACAAAATTTGACTCAAACATGGGCTTTTATCCCCAAAACTACCCTTTGGGCAATCTCGTTCCCAACAAGCCCCCAACACAAACATCGTGACCCACCCTCGAGTCACTCGGTAGGCACAAAGATCTTTGGGCGAAGTCCTTCTAGCTAAACCCGTATGACCATAACCTCGGTCGTGCACTGAGCTACCACCTGCTTTGCATCTTCCACTATCTTCTCGGTCACTGATCCTGTGATGTCAGCTTGAACCTTTTGTTGCATTGCCTGCAGAGTCGCAAGCTTGCCTTCGATATTCCCTGTCACTACGGAATCCTCATCTAGCCAGGGCTTTAGTCTTGCCTTGAGCACTGCTTCCTTGTGCAGCGCTTCGTCCACCTATTCCTTCAGCTGCTTGGCCTCCTGTAGCTTGGCTAGTCTTTGTGTCAGTGTGATAGTTCGCATTGTGCCCTTAACATTATAAATACTCTAGCACCCGGACTTAGGCTTGCGTGGAGGGACATACTCTGGCAACTGAGTAATAGGGTCCGAACCCTGGGTTTCAACTTCCTCGACTTCAACTCCCACATCCTTGTCATCCATCGGGATGTCTTCAATGTCTTCCTCCTCTGCTTCTAAGTTTATGGCCTTGCCTTTCTCCTGTGCAGTGGGTTTTGGTGGGTTTCTCCTTGGCGATGCGTGCACCGGTATGGAAGGTTGCTTGCCCCTCTTGTCCTTCATGATTTCCTTGGTTGGGGTAGGCTTTGGTTTCAACATCCTTGGCAATTTAGGGACCTCTGCCAGTACTTCTGCTACTTCCAGAGCAGTTACTTCTGCCTCTCTTTCCATTTCCTGTGTCAGCTCCTCTACTACTTGTTTTGTATTTATAATTTCTGCGGGTGCTGACATAACACTTTCTAACAGTGCTCATGATGTCTCTGGCAAGTTTGCAAATGCTGGAGTCTCTTTGAAAGCCTCAAAGAATTCTCGGTCCATGGGTGTATGAGAGCTCAACAACTTAATTTTCAAAATGCCAAGTGTTTTTCACTGGTCAACCACTTGTAATTTATAGGGAATTTTGAATTTAAATCCGACTATTCCCCCTAAATTCGATTCATTAATGCTGGATTGGCTGCATATTTTCAAGGATCTAAGCCATAAATTTTGCCTTAAATGATGGCCACCCACTCCATTTGGCCGCATTTGGCCTCCTACAGCTTGGCTAGTCTCTGTGTCAGCACGATGGTTCACATTGTGCCCTTAACATTATAAATACTCCGGCAATCGGAGTTAGGCTTGCGCGAAGGGACATAATCCGCCAACTGAGTAATAGTTTCCGTGTAGTTCCTGCACCCTGAGATGGTCCTGATGTCATTTTGTTCCCTTTATTCCTGCCTTCACGCAGGTCACTTCGCTCTAGGGCTTGCCAGTCGAGCCCTCTATTTCGTCCTTCAATACCTCCGCGAAAGGGTTCCATTGTCCTATGCACAACCCTAACCTTGATCTATACCCTCTCGCGCTGTTAGGGCAACGTACCGTGCAAATCCCTAAACTAGTCTAAGTGTCTTACTTAATTTATTAGATACTCACAGTTAGCACCACATAAGTAGATTTTCCTATATGCATTCAATTATCCAACATAATCATACACATTCATGCATCACATAAGCATTATAAAGGACATTCATACATAAAATGATAAGATGCATTAATCGGAACAAAGACACAGAAATTGTAGAATATTTCTCTTTATTGATATCTTCCAAGCAATTACAGACTATATTCACCCTACGCACAGAGCTGCAGGGGTCCGCGCACTCAGTTGCGCACTTCCACCCTAGGCCTCTGCGCACTCAACTGCAGAGCCTTTACCAACGCTACGACCTGAAACTTAGAGCTCTTACTTCAAAGCTATGACTCTCTTACTTGATCGATGACTCTAACTACTTAGAGCTTAGCTCTTTTTATACAATCCCATGGTCTACAGACCATGGGTAGATCTCTTACAGCCAAATTTACTTTACAAAAATAAGCATGGAAAACCCTTTATGACTTATAATACCTATGCGCTTCATGACCACAAAATGCAAAGTTTTTACAATTTTATTACGAAATTTGACTCAAACATGGGCTTTTAGCCCCAAAACTACCCTTTGGGGGATCCCGTTCCCAACAAGCCCCCAACACAAACATCATGACTCGCCTTCGATTCTCTCAGTAGGTGCGGAGATCTTTGCGCGAAGACTTTCCAGCTCGACCCATATGACCGCAACCTCGGGTGTGCACTAAGCTGCCACCTGATTCACGTCTTCCACTATCTTCTCAATCACTGCTCTTGTGTTGTGAGCCTAAAGCTTTTGTTGTGTTTCCTGTAGAGTCTCAAGCTTGCCTTCGATATTCCCTATCACTGTGTAAGACTCATCCATCCATGGCTTTAGTCTCGCCTTGAGCACTGCTTCCTTGTGCAGCGCTTTGTCCACCTATTCCTTCAGCTACTTGGCCTCATGTAGCTTGGCTAGTCTTTGTATCAGAGCGACATTTTGCGTTGTGCCCTTAACCTCATTGTAGCATTTTTGTATCTCACGCACTTCTGTATCTAGCCTTTGTACATTGGGGTCCTCCTACAGCCTTGTCAGGACCTCAAATGACTACTCGAATAGTTGCATGGAGTCTGCTACTGCACTATCCACCGCCGCTACTGCTTCTATGACAGCGATCCCCTGTTGTTTCTTTACTTCTGATGAAGTTGAAGATTGGGCCCTCAACTATAACTCTGTAATTTGCAGGTTGAAATCCAACTAAACCCGCACCATCTCAGTCCGAGTGTTGCGTACCCCTGTGGCAAATTTGAGGATGCATACCTCAACTAGCTCTTCCTCTAGAATGGCCAACTCTGGGATCATTCTGCATGCCTCCTCAATGACCTGTAAAATGTGCTTTTTATGATTGGTTTCCTCGGTCTCAGAGGCGATGGCAACATTTCCCTATAGGGCCATCTTCTCGTTATTGATCCATTGTTCACTAATCACCTAGAGGGCATGGCTCTCTCAGGCCCTCAATTCTGCAATTACTCCATCTTGCAAGAGGTGGAGTGCTTCACATGGGAGTGCTGCTAGATTCAATATGACTCCCTTTAAGGTGCTAACAGTGGTGATGTCAGCCTCATTCTCTATGATCAGTGCTCCATCTGGCATCACTATCACACGGGAAGTCTTCATGCGTAGCATATCGGCAACTTTTGAAGTGCCGATAGCCAGGCTGGTAGACACCATACCAACCTGCAACGCACGAGTCTGCAACTCCTGCAACCCTGTATGGATGGCCACTAAGACAATCTACTGCTGCTGTTCAAATTTTCGCAAGGCCTCCATGGTGACATCCCTCACTGTGTCACTAATATCATGTATATCGCCCTCTGTTAACTTGATGGGGTCCAATGAGGTCTTGGTCACCTTTGATTTCTTCCTGGGCCCTCCTTTCTCTAGCTCTTTTGGGTGCTTCATGCGAGTGGACGTCTCCTAAGGATCTGCAACTTGTTGTTCATCTGTTTCCTCCTCGGTCTCAGGTGAAGGATAGCCACTTGTAATTTATAGGTCATTTGGAATTCAAATCTGACCGTTCCTCCCAAATTCGGTTCATTAATGCCGGACTAGCGGCAGATTTTCAAGGATCTTAGCCATAAATTTCATCTTAAATATTGGTCGCCCACTCCATTTGGCTACATTTCAACCATCAAATTATGAACAGTGACCTCAACGGTTACTTTCTAACCGCCCTGCATGATTTCTCCCTGGGTAGTGCAGCTCCCTCCACGCTACCGTGGACCCTGTGACACATCCTTGCTTCGCTCCATCCTCCAATCGCGCAGCTCCCCAACCTGGGTAGTGTATTTTATAGTCCCACGCCTCCTTTCAGATACCTAGAGTGCTAAGACTGTGCTTCCTTCATCTAGTCACGTGGTCGGACCACTGGTGTATGGCTTCAAGCGACTGCCATTCACATTTCCTGAGAAGGGATCTCCATTCAATTTGACCAGTTGCACTGCTCCTTCGTCAGTAATCTCCTTAATGGCATAAGGCCCTAACCAGTGCATCCTAAACTTCCCTAGAAATTTATCAAACTTACTATCATATAAAAAAACCAGGTCATTTACCTTAAAGGTTCCCAGCTTAATATGTCGATCATGCCATGCTTTCTGGCACTGCTTTTGGACCTATTGGTGAAATCTAGCCAAAAATATCTCTTCCTCAATCTCATCTAGCTATGTGAGCCTTTCCTCCAAGGCTCCGCGATCCATCAAACCTGTGAGTGCTGCTATGCACAGACTAGGCACAATATATTCCATAGGCATTATTGCTTCAACACCATAGACAAGCCTAAAAGGGGTTTGTCCAGTCAACTTCTTGCATGTCGTTCGATAAGCCCGTAGTATTGTAGGTATGTGTAGGTCCCATGTTGGATTGTCTTATATTCTTTCCA